>JAVSBS010028800.1:34053-49888 GCA_033124195.1 Coracias cyanogaster | reverse complement strand
TAGTAAGCCTGCTAATGTGGTAAATGGAATGTTTAGGATCTTGGATAATGACAGTCCAATTCTGCCAATGTGTGGATGTTCTGAAATGAGCTGCTTCTAGAACTTCTTGGGGCACACTCTGTGGTGGCAGTAGTTAAGGCAGTTTGGGCTTTGGAGTAGAGACATGTTGTCCTCTTGCTTTCCAAAAAGAAATCTATAGGTCTGTAGATCACTTGCAGCGTGTCTTTGCTCACTTGCAGTCTTACAAGTTTAATTGCACAGCATTGCAAACTGGTGAGTGATTGCTTTGTTAGACAAGCTGAAATATTTCTAAGGATCTTAAAATGTCATAAGGAGAGATGCTATTGGTTTTCTTTGATTAATGGAACTGCAAGCTAGCAATAAGAAAATAGCAGCATCTGTGTAAAATCTTACATGCGTGCATGTTAGCATGCATCTATGCAATATAGGCTATTCAGCAATGAAAAAAGACTTTCTTTGAGATAATTTAAAAATGGTTTTAAGTCCACCATGGAAGAATCACCTATAGATCATATAAGGCATCAACATTAGGAATGACCTAATTAGGGATTTATTTTTGTTTCACTCTACTGGAAAAAGTGCTTTGTAAATGAAGATCCAATAACTCAAGCAAAACAAATATTGTGGATGATTTTGATAATGTCCTAATGTGAGCATACTGTTCAGTGCAGAGGCATGTTTGTAAGATAGAATTTGTCAGCCGCTTAAAACTGTGGCTAGAAAGTTAGGATTTTCCTTAAATTAATTTTTTCATTAAAAAACCCATCTATAAGCACATAGTTTAAGAACTGGTTATGGTCATGCTTTCCTTAAGATAAAAGACTTCCTATTACATTGTTCCTTAGTGCATATGATGCTCTTTGTGCGTGAAGGAACACTGGAGGAATATGTGGACTAATGAAATATCAAGACCAAGTAGTTGTAGCACTGCCCGTTTCTGGATCTAAGGGAAGCTGTTCATTACTACAGGTTTGGAGGAGGATATTTCTGAGTTTGGATCTTTACATGGAAAAATGAATTTGAACTTCTAGGGAAGTGCCTGTTTTCACTGTTTTTGAAGAAAAGCTAAAGTAAAGCAAGTTGGGGAGATTTCAAAACCTTTTTCTCTCCCTCATGATGATTAATTTTGCAATAGGAAGAGTGTTCTGAATATGGAGGAAGACACTCTTTGCTTAGTTAATTCCTAAATCTTAGGTGGTTTTGAAGATTGCCTTGAACTGCTGTGCTCTGAGTCACCCTGTTTCTCAATAGTTAGGTTTTATTTTGGTTTTGAACACTGTGAGGCCAAAGGGCCAAACTGAACTTGATCTAAACTCAATCCTGTGAAACTCTGGTTGGTGAAGACGTTACTACATAAGTAGTTCTAAAGCAAGGGCAATTGTGGGCAACAGAATCACTGGGAAGAGCAGTTGTGGTTTCTTAACACTGCTGGTAAAGCTTCAGCTTTTCAGCAATCGCTCCTTTTGTTAGTCGTTCTGAAGTTAAGCAAAACACAACCTTTGGCAGACTTGTATTTTTCGTGTTACCGAGAAAGATTTTAGTGTCGCTTATTATGATAGACATGATTGATGTCCCAGAAAAGAGAGGGTATCATTCCTTTTTCATTGCTTGGGGTTTTTTTTCACTGAGCTATCGCTTTTTGATCTACACTAAAAAAAAAAAAGAAAAAAGGGATGTACATGGATAAAAATAATCTTTTTTTGGTCACCTGGCTTTTAGGTTTGTATGTGAATAATATAAATGAAGGAATGTAAAAACAGACACTTCTTTTCACAGACAGGTCTTTTTGCTTATGCTGATGGTTTTGAGAATGTTACTTTTGTTCTTTAGCAATGACTAGGCTCCTTAATATAGAGCAACTATCTTAAATTATCCTAAAGTACAAAAACTCTCCAAAGGGAGCTGTTGAATTGTTGTTGGATTTTGGTCATGTCTTGTTTGATGTTGTAAATCATTTGCTCGTATTTCCTGTCTCATACTGTTCTTCTAAAAATAGATGGAATTGCTTGCTTTTTGCCCAGCACAGCTCCATGATGGAATAGCCTGTTTAAAGTTACTTCCTCCCAGCTACTCAGCCCCTCCTGCAGCCTGAATCCTCTCTCATGGCCTCCCACAACAGATGTTCAGTGACTTAAACTTTGCTGAGAGAAGGTCTTTTGCAACTTTAGGAAGCACAAACACAACCAAAACCCAGCACCCCCCAACCACCTCAGACAACAACAAAACTACAAAAAAAATGCACAAACCACTGATCTAAATAAAGGTTATGATTCAGAGGCACAAAACAACCTGTAGCCAAGTCCCTACATGACTGAAACTGGTATGAAAAACCTCAAGAGCCCTTATCAAATGCAGCTGGAAAGTTGTATGAGATATGTCTTGATGCAAAACCTCATCTTCAAAATCATAGAAGGGTTTAGGTTGGAAGGGACCTCAAAGATCATCTAGTTCCAACCCCCCTACCACAGGCAGGGGCACCTCCCACTAGACCAGGTTGCTCAAAGCCCAATCCAACCTGGCCTTGAACACCTCCAGTGATGGAGCATCCACAGCCCCCCTGGGCACCCTGTTCCAGTGTCTCACCACCCTCAGAGTGAAGAGTTTCCTTCTAATTTCCAACCTAAATCTACCCTCTTCCAGTTTGAACCCTTTACCCCTTGTCCTGTCACTACAAGCCCCTGTAAAAAACCCTCTCCAGCCTTCTTGTAGGCCCCCTTCAGATACCAGTAGGCTGCCGTAAGGTCTCCCCACAACCTTTTCTTCTCCAGAATATAAGGTGGCTTGGAAAATAGTACATGGGGAGCTGAGTCTAACATTGTGTCCACATGGATAAAGAGGCAGTTTAGTTCATCAATTTTCCTGCAGAAATACAAGGAAGTCACATCAAAGAAACTTGGAATGTTTACCCTGGAGTGCCACAGGAAAGCTGAATTTGAATGAAAACTCCTTGAGAACACCTATTTCCTGGCAGCATCCTACTTTAAAATGATCTCTTCAAAGTGTCATTTTACACAAAATAACTTCAGCCTTGTTAAAAAGCAGCTGGACTGTACATTTTTTATTTTGAGGGATTAAGTTACCATCCTAAGGGGATCTTTAGAGAAACCCGATTCCTGCTGTCAGACCACGATATTGGCAAGTAGCATGCAATCAGTTACTTTAATGAGTTGAGGAGAATTATGCTTCTCCTCTTGAGCAAACTAAAATCTTAATTTTGCAAGCAGCTCTCATGCAACTTGCAGCATAGACCTCTTTCCTGTCAGCCCTGGGATTTGATTAACAGCCCTTGTGCTGTGAGCACTTAAGTCTTTCAGGTCATGACAAGGTCTTTTGAGCCTCCTTGGTGTTCGTTGCCTCTTACAAGAAAAGTAAGGCTGTCAGCCTGCAGCTTCTCATTGTTCTCCCATGAAAATACCCTCAGCTGCTTCTGCTATGCCCAGAACAGTAAAGACAAGGTATTTGGTTTGGTGGACCTTCAGGTCTGCAAAAACAGGACTGGGATATCTGATCACACACATATAAGAAAGAGGGAATTTGGCTACTAGCCATTCTGAGTGACAGGTCTGAGTCCATCCACCATGGGGGCTGTAGCTGATTAGGCTTGCTGTTGTTACAGCTGATAGAAAGGCCTGTTGTTTGCTGTCTGAGAACAGGTTTCAGATCAGAGAAAGAGCTATATTAAGGTTCCTAACTGGTATAGAATAAGTTTAATCATGTGAGGGGGAAGGGTAGCAGCGTAATGATGTGGCACCATGTGTACTGATTGATGAAGTGGATTGTGCAGAAGGGATTTTAAGGGATGCCAAATATTCCTGTCACTAGGCTGCGAAGGCAATAAAACTCCACTAGAAGTAGGTATAATGATTTTTGGCACAGACATATCAGCCAGTGGTGGTCTTCAGTTTAGTGCCAAATGATTTGGGGTTGATGCTGCTTATTGCCCCTAAGCCAAGAAGGTTTCCACATGACGGAGTTGTAATTAACCTCATGTGCTTTGTTTCCTTGCTGCTTACTTGCTGAAGCAGCACTCACTGGGGTATCAAGTTGCTCTGGGGTTGTTGCTAAGGCCAAGACCATCAGTACTGTTGTTTTTAGGGAGCACTTTCCCTGCGTCTTCTAATGTGATGATCATTTCACGTGGAAAGAGGCTGGCAGACAAGGGCTTAGATTAAGAAGAGGTCATCTAAAAATCTCATTTTCCAGATCATCAAAATCTGTTCACAGATGGCTATTTTTGACCTGGTTTAGAAATCTAATGCAATCTGTCTCTCCATGAGAGCAAAGTGTATGTGTGTGTTTATGCACACATAAATACCTATAGTTAAATCAAAGAGAGATTGTTAGACAAATATAACTGTACATTCAGTTTTTGAACACTGTTAATTTCACATAATTATCACACAGTAACAAATCTGGTTTCTGATGTGAATAGAGGTTTTCTAACTGACCATTTTAATACTACAAGGGATTATTTTTTCCATATATCCCTCCTGAGGTATTACGGTCATACTCCTCCCCTTACCCTCTCCTCACACCAAAAAAAGTACACCTTGCAAAGAATGAACTGCTTCCTCAGCATTCAACATCGATGCAACTGCTCCCATTCGCTTCAAATTCATGCACAGGCACAAAAGTTAATGTGCTTCTAGGTATTTCTGTGTGTCTCAATCAACATTGATTTAATTGTTTGAATTAAAATTTCTTTAAGTATTGATTACAAACTTGCTGCCATGTTGATGTTTTGCATATATGCTGGGTTTTGTGCATGAGAAGCTTTTTAAGCTGAAATTGTGATAGAGAATCAGAGCTGTGTGTGTACACGCATTTTCCTTTTTCTGTTTTTGCTTTATCTATGGATGTTGAAGGAATAATGCTTTTTCAGAAGGAAGAAAACTTGAAAGGAGTGCTTGAGATATTTTTTCTTTCATATTCCAGCATCTTTATTGATATAGAGAGCTTAAGGGAGAACTGGAGAAGCTTTTAATTCTTGCCATGCACTGCTGTTCTGTTTTTGTTCTTGACATGCTTGTCTACGACCTTTTAGGAGAGCGTTTTCCTGAATATGGCAGAAACAAAGTAGATTGTTGTGGGTTTGGATATGTTGCCCTTTTCAGATTTTAGGCATTTTGTTTGTGTACTCAACTCTTTCAGCATGCTTCCCTGAAGTCAAATGCTGTGGCATTGAAAGCTCAGCTGTTTTTATTTGGTTTATTTTTCTGGAGGTAAGTTTGTGTGCTTGTTTTCTGAAATAGTTTGGGAAATGATTATCCCATGCCATCTTGATAAAATCAAATATGTTGCTGCTACAAGACAGCAAGCTAAATCTGTTGACGCATTACAAAGTCTTCCTTAATACACGCAGATTGGCAGATGTGTCCTGGTGAGCCATTACTTAGAAGCACAGGAACAGCAAATTTTGTTCCAGAGAGTAGAAATAATGCCTGGCTATTGTGCATTTTTGCTTTTCAGAAAGTTGCACCTGGGGAAATAATGTCAAAAGCAAAGATGATGCAATGTCAAGTATCTAAATTCAATTAAAAATACTAGGTGCTTCAAAAAATTTAAGGTGGCAAAACCTTAAGGAAGTGTATACATATATGTATACATATGTTTCCTAGAAACATCTTCAAAGTTTTTTTTGTTTTTACTAGTTACGCTCCAAAGCATCTAGGCAGTGCTCTTCTTTGCCATATAGGCAGGAGAGCCCTTTTTTCTTGCATCCGTTTTATTGCCAGTGTCTTAGCAGGCCAGGAAAGAACAAGGAAGAAGACTATAGTTTTGGGTTTTTTCTTCCTCTTTTTCCAGCCTGTTGCATTCCCTGTGCCTAGCTCAAGCTAAGCTATCTGTGCTTCCACAGCAGTGCATTTTTAAGCTGTAGTAACACAATATTTGTGGGGAGAAGATAGCAAGCCAGTGAGGTATTAAGAATTGTGTAGTCTATTTTTTTAAGAGTTTTCCCAAATACCTAATGATAACTTTTCCATAGCTGAGATCAGCTTTGCTGTGTTTAAAGTACTTAGTGCTGAGTTGAGTGCATCGCACAGTTCAGTTAGGACCCATGTGTATTAGAAGTGCAGGGATAGAGAGAAAAGCTATTGAAAACGAACTGATTATTCTGCTACTGTGGCTCCACATGGAAGCCTTATGCTCCCAAAACAAAGTGCTTAGGTATTTTAAATTGTCAAAGTTTTCGACATCTTAAGAAACATTCAGTTTCTTCTCAGCACAAGTGGAAAACTGAAGGTTTTCAAGGTTAGTGTATTGACCTTTTGTCTGCAAACCCTATTCCAATTCTCTAGCATGCAGGTACTTCACAGGAAGAGTGGCAAAAAGAAGCGGAGATGCCTTTTGAAAATACAATTGGTGAAGATGCCTCTTCTATACAGATAGTTCAGAGAATTAAATTCTTGTCCAAATTAAATGATCTCATCAGCTCTGGTTGTGGAGAATATGAAAATGGTACATGACTGCATCAAGTATTCAGGGCTTCTTTTTTTTTATGTCAGTAGCAGCAGATCCAAAAAAATACTGAGCAAATTGTTCAGCTTCATTGTAGATGGCAAAACAGTGCCCCAGAGGGAACGTTTTTGTCTTGGAGGAATCTAAAGAGCAACTGAAGCTCTAACAGAGCGCATTTGTTGACATAAAATGTCTGGCTAGAGAGCTGAGTCTTTAGCTATGCTTGAAAGCTTGACAGATTTTGCTTTCTCAACTGCTCAGTGCTGGAGGAATCTAAACAGCCATTGGCTGCTGCCAGCATTGGGAAGAAACCGTATTTTTTTTTTTTTTTTTCTTAAGGTCCTACTTAAGTCAGTAACATGATTAATATATTGGGTTGGTCAATTAATCCCTTGTTCCAGTCTCGGTGGTTTTTCAGGGCCTTCTTCCAGTTTGAAAAAGATGTTACTGTAAAATGTCTTCTCTGTCTTCCATCTGTGCCTCAATTTCTAATACTGTGATGGTGGTGAGCTTTAATTTGCTGGACAGACTGTGCAGGCAGGCATTTCCTAGCAATGCTCAATGGTGTCTTCCTTTGCATTGCATTTGGGTTTCAATATTGTGGGCTTTTCTACCTAAGTCTTTTAACAAAGAGGAGAACTGGGTTTCCAAAATACGGTCCTCACAGAGTGTTCTGATATGAGTAAGTATTAACTTGAAGCACTCCAGTGAATATTGTGCACATCAGAAAACTGGAAATCAAGACCACAGAATCCAGAATTGGTTTCATATGTGCATGTTCGTGTTGAAGTAGGAAGTGGAAGAGTGCACAAAAAGATAAAATGAGTATTTTTGTTGTTGTTGTTTAACTTTGAGCTTGAAAATTTTTCTCCTGTTCTCTTGGAAAACCGTGAGAATAGTGTGCCAGCCCCAGAGGAAGACTTCCTTATCATTCTGCTATTGAAACTCACTCTTCCTGTTGACACGCATGCTCTCTCTCTCTCTGGGGAACTTAACCCGGTCATCCACTTTTGTATGACTTCAGTGTGAGAATAGATGGAGAAATTTGGATGCTTGAGACCTGGAGAGACCAAACAAACTTGGAGACCTCAGTCTGTGTGAGGCTAATACATTTGAATGGAACTTGCTTGAATGCCGACTAACAGGAGTAAAAGTTGAAGGCTTACTATGGCAGAATAGACTTCAGTGCGGGCTGAGCAAGCCGTCAATAATCCTCAGTATATTCTTGGCCAGAGCTTCTGCAGTTAGACTATTGCTAACACTTCATCTTAGTTTTAAGCCACATTGGGTGTGCCAGCAGATGTTCGTCACACCTCCAAATGACAGCGGAGACAGCTTTTTTTAATACGATGTCTCACAACTCTGAAGGAGGTGGGAAGAATGCTATCAAGTTGTCTCAGCTGAGCCGAAAGCAAACTTAGAAGAACTCTGAAATGAGGTGTTACTGTCTGAAACAGTGTTTTCATCTGCCTTCTCACTGCCTTTTTTTATGTTCTATGGTTAGCTTTAGAAAACATATCATGTGTTTATGATCACCCATATACAGGCCATTTGTGAGAAGTGTGGATGTGCGGCATTTCCAAGGGCATGTCATGAGTTGATTAGCAACATTATGCCTGAAAAAGATCACAGCAGGGAAATGTGGAGTCCTGTGTCTCTTCTTGGGCTTCCTTTAAAGCTGAGGTTGCAGGTTGGCTTAGTTGTTCTTTGCTGTAGTTCTCCAGTAGTTACATGCACACGCATCAGAGTGCCGTTGAATAAATCTGCAGAAAGGAAAAAAGTATGCCTTTGCTGAAGATAGGATTGAAAGAAGCAAGATGATTCTCTTAATAGTATAAAGCTATTTGGGAGCTGGAGACTGAGAAAGCATGTGTCTGGTAAAGTGCACTTATACTGAGCTGCAGACATCCGATAAAAAGTTATATTTGTTACTGTCATTTAGAGTTCCCTTCTGTCCTGGCAAACAAACCTGTGTTCCCTTGGGCTGTGCATTTTTATTTATTTATTTTCATTTGTTTTAATTCATTTTTATTTTTATTCCTTGTATTTTTAGCAGGAGAGAATGATCTAGTTCCTGTGGTATGCGCTAATAATCTCTGGGTACTGGAAGACTGAAGGCAAATAACGCCACGTGCATTGTAAACTTACATTTAGTCATTCTTTCAGAGTTCTAAGTTTTGTCTTTAGAATTGAATCACTCATCCATGTGGTGCTAAGGTGCTTTAGCAAAGCCATGAGGAGTATTACGCAGTTTCTTATCTGAGAGTTTTGATTTTTTTACCAGTCTGCCAAGGAAATTTAGTGCTCAACTTTGGTTATGAATGGATATGTAGAGAAGAAAGTTGTGGCTTTATTTTTGTTTCATACACTTGTGTTTTGTAGTCTCTTGGTTACCCTTAGTTCCTCAACCTTGTGTCTCTCTCTTTTTTTTTTTTTTTTTTTTTTTTTTGTTTTTAAATATAAGATACATACATGTTTCTTGTTGCAGTTTTGAAACAAATGTTTATTATGAAGAATATTCATGATTTACATGGTACCTTTGTGCAAGGACTTTAGATGGCTTCACAAGTGCTGATTGGCTCATCAAAGTGCTTTGAAGTCCAAGGTGTGGTATAAGGCTGTTGGAAGTAACTGAAGTAGAGAGTGGTGGAGCTGTGAGTCAGTCCTCATCTGCTGTGTTCTGGTAATGCCTTTAGGATAAAATCAGTGGGCCTGTATCACAAAGCTTCATTACCATTTTGTGTTGTGTTCCTGGTATCTTATGGGAGGACTGGTCAAAACCTAAACACAAATTCAGAAGGAAGGAGTATGCACGCAAATACATGCAAATAAATTTGGATGCAACAAACAGTTGAGTTGTCGCTGGCTTCTGCTGAGCTCTAAACTCTGTGACTGTCAGGAGCTGCTCCTTTGGAAACAGTTTTAAGTTTAATAGAGACTTCACATTTGGGAAGAAAAATACAACGTAATAGTTTGCTTTATCCATGTTGCTGACACTGCATTAGTTGACAGATGACTAGTTTATGGATAACATTTTAATATGCAATCCTTCTGGTTTTTTTTCTTTCATGTCTTTAGGCGAAGCCAAAAATCTTCCTACGTATCCGGGGCCAAACAAGATGAGGGATTGCTACTGTACTGTAAACCTGGACCAGGAGGAGGTTTTCAGGACCAAAATAGTGGAGAAGTCATTATGGTAACAAATACATGTATATGTGTTTTGTTAACTCTTCTCATTCTCTGCATACTATGTTTGTTTAATGTTCCAAAGATGATTTTTGTGGGGGAGGAGGGCGAATGAATGTAATCCTTCTACCACTAGTGTTCTTAAAACTGGAAGAGCTATTAATGTCATTATTCCTATTTGTATATGTGGGAAAGTGTATTCACTAAGGCAAGCCATATTAAGTATTTTCCTAAGAATGTGTAGCCAGGGTTCCTTTTTTTTCTGCAATGTTTGTTTTGAACTTCCCTACGCTTTTTAGATGTCAGCTTAGAAGGGAGTATTGAACTCCTTTTCACGTCAATCTATGCCTAGAATTTTGCATTGGTCTAGCTACCCTAATGAGCGGAATTAGGGATTTTTTCTTTTTCCTGTCATGAGGCTTCAACTGAAAGGAGAGATTTGAACATAAGATGCCTGTCTGATTATCTTGGACACTTCCTGTGAGATTGTAGAAGCCAAGTGCAGAATGAAACAGAATGAGAAGCATGTAACTGAAGTTAAAAGGCTTTCTCCTGGAAATCCCCAAACATCAAAAAAATAGAGGGAACAAGGCTGGGCATACATGTACACTCTGGCAAGCAAGGCTTGGTTTGTATTTAAGGGAAGAGTAGCAGCAAGGAACAGTCTGGTTTATAACTTTTATCTTAAGATACAAAGTGGGAAAAGAGTGGCAGTTGAGTAATACAGTTAGGAATTTGCTATTTATCTTGTTATTGTGAATAACTTACTTTGCAAAATAGCTCTAGACCTCACCCCCAACCCCTCAGAAGTACCTAATGCATTTAAGAATGTGAGTCTGAGTCGTTTCAAGGGGGATTTATTCCCTTAAGTCACTTCAGTTGTTCTCCCCCATAATTTTTTGTTGTCTTTAAATTTTTATTCTTCATTTTATATTCTGTTATGGTGTACTGGGCTCCATAGTGGAGACTTTTGTTTCTTGAGGCATTTAGATTGGCTGACCATAATCAGTGTTTTTGAATGATGATGCTAACACTTCCCTGTTTGCAGTGTACTACATTTAAAAAAGAAAAAAAAAAAAAAAAAACGGAGGGGGGGGACAGCAGAATGATCTGTATGGTTTGGTTGGTTGGTTTTTTTTTTCCTCCCCCCAGTAGCTGACAGTGCAGTGTCTCTGAATCAGTTGTTTCTCTAAAAGTGAATTTAGCTCATTTAAATTCATTCCTGGATCAGCCAACTGTAGCCCTCCTGCTCACAACTAGAAGTTGCACAGTGGGGTTTTTTGCTGGATAATCATTAGTGCTTTGCAGGGAAGTGGAAGGTAGGGAGTGGGGGGTGTATGAAAATAGTTGATTTCATTGAACTAATCCAAGTATTTTTGTATTGAGAAGATAAACTCTTAGTATTAAGAATAAGCAGCAAGTGGGAAAAATTCAGTCTGTCTTTAGGTATCATTATAAAGCTGAAGTGGTACACTGAGGCTGCGCAGAACTGGAAGGTTTCTGGTTTCCTATTGAGCTAAGTTATTTTCATTAATTGAGGTGAATTCAGAACAACCCTTCAAAAAAACCTTATGGGGGGAGGGAGCTGCTCTGTATGTCCAGTATGGATATTACGAGTAATAATGAATTTAAATTGTAGTGGAGAAGAAAGTTTAGGTTAAGGTTTATTGTGAAGAAAAATCTTCAGTTGTTTAAAATTCTGAAGCACAGGAGTAGATTGCCTTGGGTTTTCCCTATTGCTGAAGGCTTTTAATAGGCTTTATATTTACATGTAGATGTGGCACTTCAGAACCGGGTTTAGTGGTCATAGTAGTGTTGGGTTGATGATTTGACTTGATAATCTTAGAGGTCTTTTTCAACCTTAGTGATTCCATGATTCTGTATAATTGGTCCCACCTAAAAGATGGGGATCTTTCTGCTTTGGAATACTGGTGGACCAGATGACCTCTCAAAATCCCTCTACAGTCCTGTTTTCTTTCATCCAAGGGTTGACTAAAAATGATCTCCTTGGTCATTGTTTCTTCTCCCAGCGAATTCCTGTCTTCTGTGATAGTCTGCCTTCTCCCTCTGTGAGCTTGTATTTGCAAGAAGTATTTTTGAAAAACTTACTTCTTCTTAGTCCCTGAATAGTCACTTAAACACTGGTATCAACTGAATTTTGCATTTATCCATATAGGTGTTTCTCTGTACTTGTTTTTCTGTTGCATAAAAGAAAAGCAGTCAAAAATCCTAAATTCATTAATGGTAAAACTGGGATGTCTTCCCAGTCTGTGAATAGGTACTGCTCTTATTTTGTGAGGCACTCTCAAACAGCTACTTTAATTTTTTATGACTGTGTTTACATCTATTAAAACAAGTGCATAGACGTCCAGAGGCAGATGTTTTTCAAATGATTTCAGAATGTGCGGCAGTTGCCTATTGTTTTTTGTAAGACTCTGAGATGAGTACATAGCTGAGGAGCCAGTCATGCTGTTACATTCTTTAATACTCGTTTGTAAATTGATTCAACCCATTGAGTAACTGTGAATTATTGGGTAGGCGAGGCTCTATGCACCCTAAGGCCCGTGTAATTTGTATGCAGCAGAGAAATACCTGCTTTCACATATAGTGTTCCTTTGCTAGGCACTTGCCAATGTAATAGTGAAGCATGGATTGGGTCCCTTTTTCTGAGGTATCACTGCTGTGATATGCAATGTTAGATGGGAGGAGAAGTGTGAAGCTGGGCCAATGCATGACTAAAACAGTTGAATCCTGCCTGAAAATCTGCGTGGCTGGCACTGAAGTGGGTGACAGAGCTTTTGACTGTAGTTTGAAGGGGAGAACACTTGCTCTGCTCTGTTCATGCTTATTTTCTACTTCCTATCATTTCATGACTGACACGGAGCTGGCTTGCTATAAAAGCTTTAAGCTTTTAAGAATTGCTTGTATTCTCACTCGTACTGGTAACTCCTCATCTTCTAGTAAGCTCAAAAAATGATTTTCTTGTAGTCTATGAAAAATAAGATGCTTTATTTGAATGTCTGAATTGAAAGATGTTTCATGTGCAGCCCTAGCACTACTGACTCTGAGATGAAATGTCTTTTCATTCACATTTGTCCTGGAGAAGCCTATCTTTTCCAGCATATCTGTATAAAATGACTTTATCTGCATGAAAAGGCTTGTAATTAAAAGGAAAGTCATGCTGAAACACTGCCTTGTGTACTTGGGAATTCAAGGAGTGCTTGCTTTTTTTTTTTTGCCTTTTTTTTTTTTCTTTTTACTCAGTGGAGCTTCATTAAGCTTCTTCTGCTAAGCACTGCAGAAATGTGTATTTTTCCAGGCAGGCTTTCTCCTGATATAAAGCTTAAATAGAACTGGCAAATGGGAGAAAGGAAACAGTTTTATCTTCTTCCCAGAGGGACTTGAATGAATGTCCAGTTCTGGTTTGCTTGGGATATCTGTGGCAGAGCCTTCGGACTCTGACTCATGATCTCCTGTGTTTTATACTGGGACAGTGTAAGAAGTCGCCTCCCTGAGCTCTGCTCTCATTTTCTGCAACAGGTTTTTATTTTATTAGGCTGCGGGAGAGGCATGAGAAGATAGCTGAGAATGGTACCCTCTTAAATCAACAGAACGTGAATCACTCAGAACTCCTGAGAACTGACCCAGCACACCCTGTTGCCCAGTCTGGTGCCCTTACTAGTGCTCTGAAGAGAATCTCTGTGAGCCTGATGCCCTTTATCTAAGTTTGCATCTCAAAAACTGAGAACAGCCAGCATGATGAACCTTAACTCTGGTCAGAGGTCAGGTGGGACTTGTAAATGACAATCAGGAACTTAAATAATTCCTGCCATCCAGCCTCTGTTGTCTTCTGTTAAAATGGATGGTGGCACTGCTGCCATGTGCTGGAAGGTTTTGAGGGCTGCTGTGAGGATAACTTGGTGGTATCTAACTGAAACAAAGGTTACAACATGGACAAACCTTTCTATGAAACCACAGAGCAATGCAAAAGTCCTGTTTATGTGGGGCAGTTCAGAGCCATCCAGGTTCTCTGGGGATCTTTGGACAAGCAGAGTGAACACGCGGGTTGCTCAGAGCAAGCTCTCCAGGTTCCCAGAAAGAGAATCTTGAACTCTTCAAGCAGCACTGTTTTCATAAACTCCTTGGCACAAGCTTTTAGTAAATTCTAAGAAGGTCACATGCAAGTCATAAGATATGAGGGAGAGGTCAGTTAGAGCCAGGATTTAATACGCTTCTCTGTTTTATGTTTGTTGTTCAATATTTATATTACCGTCATCCACAAAGGCACTGGATAGAATTGGATCCATTCCATATAACCTAGCACAGATGTACGCGAAGGGACTGATCTATTTCATGTCCTAAGGAACATGTGAGAATTACTAGTTTTTTAAATGCACAGATCTACAACTTTTTTGTAGTTCTGAGCTGCAAGTAGATAGCCTGACAATAATTTTGCCTATTAATTTCCTTTGCTGAACCAATTAATTAGGTTCCCCCATGAGCAGCTTCAAAATTCAGGCTCCACCATCTAGGACTTGCTCCTAGCTATAGATCTTCACTGAGAATAAACTTTCTTGGCTTGTTGGTGTTAAGACTGACTTTTGCCTTTGCTGCTTGCGTCAGATGTTTCCATTCACTTAAAGGGCAGTGTCAGCTGCAACAGGAAATCAAGGCAGCTTCTCAAATCATAGGTGAAGAATGGAAGGAATGTGACATCTCTAAATTTGTTTCAAGGATATGAATAAAGGCAAAAACTGTTGCACGTTAAGAATCAAATGGCTGACAGTGTGTGCTTTACAGAGATGAGCCAAGCGTCTTGAGTCTCATTATTTAGTTCTCCTCTATTTCACTGAGGAATTTTTCACGTGCTAAACATAGTGATCAAAGCCTGAATGAAACAGCAAATGAAGCCAGAGGCACTTTCCCCACCCCCAGTCTTTTTTTTATTTATTTTTTTTGCTAGTCTCCAGTGAAGGTAACGGTGAGAGCTACAAGTCTGCACTGTGCTTGTGACTGTATAGTGGAATGTGCTGTAAATTCATAGTTAAGGCTGTGTCATCTTTAACAAGGGCTTGCTGGTCTTTGTTTTAGTATTAGATCAGGTAACAAATTCTATTAGTAGCCCTCAGAACTTATCTTTAAGTAATTCTACTGCCATACTAAATATTGTTATTTTTTAATTCTAGGCTTGCTTAAACCCTTTATTTTCCTATGTTTGGAGTTCACGGCTGCATAGCTAAACTTCTCTAATGTTCCGATAACATCTTGGATGCAGGCCACTTCTCAAATTTTAAACACAAAGTTGTTTCCCTTGGTTGGGGCATTGCCAAGATTAGCTGTTGTATCTGTGTTAGTTCCATTAGCTACTTCCATATTCTTACATTGCCATCTCACTCCCTTGAAATTATTTCAGGTTGGGGAAAGCGGTTAAGAGGCCTTGAGCTGGATGCTGTAGGATGCTCTGCCGCATCTCTCCTGCATCCTCCCAGCTCACTCCTCGCTGTGCTGTCTGCCCCAGGACCTGCCATCTTCTGCACTCAACTACATATAACCGTGGCTTGAATTCCTATTATCAATAGGCTTCAACTCTGAAACACCCCAGGCCTCTAAGGGAAAGGGCTAAGTTGGTTATGGGTACACCTTGAGCCTGGTCAGGGATGTTACTGAAGGCAAGGGCTGTATGGTTGCGTAGGGAAGTAATACAGCTGGGAAGGGTGCCAGGAAGGGAAGCAAGACTTAATGGAAGGAGGAGAATGAAGCGAGCCTTGAGACTTAAGGCAGGGTTTATGAATGAGAGCGTTTATCCACATGAAAAGCCACCCATGTGAGTAACAATTGTTGGTGTTGTATGCTGCTTTGAGTGATTAAAAAAAAAAAAAAAAAGTAAATGCAGCTATAACGTGACTTCTGTTGTTTGTGTGTCGTCTTACAGAATATTTTGGGAGGTGACTAGGGGCCAAACGGCTGCTGCTTAAAGTTATCATAATCCCTGTAAGCCTCATTGAGCCAAACCAGCAACTGTCAAGTGAGGATGATAACTATAGCTCGTGTGTCTGTCTCTGTCCTCTGAGCATAGAGTTGAGAAAATGCACACTGCTTTTTTTTTTTTTTTTCCTCTGTGTAGTAGGGATGGCTGTGGCTGTAACACAGCACTGTCCGTCTGGGCGTC
>JAVSBS010028800.1:10152-30602 GCA_033124195.1 Coracias cyanogaster | reverse complement strand
ATTAAACAACACTGGTCCCAGCACAGACCCCTTAATATGTCTTTATTTTGTCAGTAAATGATAGAAATTATTTTCAGTTACTCTTTAAAATGACATCAGTGAAATTACTTAGTACTTTTAAACAATATTTCAAATCAGTTTAGTCTGAAAAGACATGTAAAGGTCACTGTATATTTGATCTAGTGTAACAATTCATCTTCTACCTGACTGCCAAATACTACTGTTTTTTTTTTTTAAAGGGGTTGTGGTCATATTAAAAATCTGATCCTGCTATGTTTTATGCTATCTCAAGATAGAAATATTGTTTAAGTTATAGAAGCTTTCCCGGTACTTTATAAAGAATTATGGAAATATTTGAAAGAAGGGGTTGTGAAAAGAAGCTGTAAGCTGTAGGAGAGAACATGCAGAATATTGTTGGGTATTTTTGTATTCACTTGCCTTTTTCATTCAGTATTTTTATAGAGGAAGCTCATAAACCTGATCGTCTCCTAACTTAATGTCATGTCTTAAGTCAGAGAGATTAGACCTGAATTTGGTAGTGTCTTGGAGTTTAGTAACTTACTGCCTGCCACAGCCAGCAGATGGACCAAAGGTTGAAGGCTAAGGGACCTTCTCTTGCCCTTTTTTTGCTAGATGGAAGGTTGCCATGATAGGGAACGTATTAATGGCTCACTGAAGCACAGTAAGGTAGAGAAAGAATGGATATCTAAAAATGAAGATGTGGCTGTCATGAGCATAACAGTTGATTTCCTTTTCCCTAGATAACATGGTTGGAGGGACATTCCTTGGCACAGACGGTATTCACTTGCCTTTATATTCATAATCCTGACTTCATAGAAGATCCTGCTATGAAGGCTTTTGCTTTAGGGATCCTAAAAATCTGCGATATTGCCAGAGAAAAGGTTAACAAAGCAGCTGTTTTTGAGGAGGTATGTGCTTCAGTATCTCCTATGGTTAAATACATAACATTATATGTATGCTCCGTAATACGAATAAAACAGTGTATTAGAGAAATTTATTACTGTTTGATTTGAGGATGCTGTAGGAGCAACACTTCGTCCTCCCAGAAGTATTATTCTTGATCTCTGTAAAATGAAGTTTTTTACAGTGAAGGTGTTTCATGCGCTTTTCCGTATTTTACTTGAGTATTGGAGTAATGTAAATGTTTTACTCAAGAATCAGTGCAAGTCTTGTGGCTAACCATTTGAATCAGCTTTATTTGCAGTTTTCTTCCCATTTAATTCCTTATTTTTCTACTTTCGATAACCATGTCTTTTTTTCTGAGCTGTCCGTGTAGCAATGGAATAAGAGTCTGGTTTTCTGTGCTCAGAGCAATTTTTGTTTCATCTAAGCTTGGACAAGTCACTTCTTACTGACTACATCTAAAATCAATTAAATGATACTTTGCATCCATAGTGCTTGTAACGCTTTCAATAGTGTGGTACTTGATGAAAATAGGAGGGGAATGCTGGTGCTATGGATTTATGCGAAAAATAATTGCCACAGGCTGGATTTGGGCAGGGGTGTCACCCAAACCATGGATGTATCCAGTTGTGCAGAATAAAACCAGACTTTTATACTTGGTATAGTTAAACAGAAACACCTCACAACAACAAAACAAACAAAACACAACAAGAAAACAAGCCCCAAAAACCAAACTATAACAACAGAAAAACCACCAAACCCCATCTTGAAATTGTAACTAGTACTGTTTATATTTGACTAGATACTGCTCCTTTCATTTTTGTTGTCTAGGAAGATTTTCAGTCAATGACTTACGGATTTAAAATGGCCAACAGTGTGACAGATCTTAGAGTTACAGATACAGTTTGTGCTTTCTGTGTATCTGTTCATCAGTCTCTTTCTGATACCATGTGTTGGACTAGATGCTTCCTGTTGTCCACTCTGCTTTTCTGAGTCTCAGATTTGTTTTGCTGTGGTGTGGTCTTAGTTATCTTCTGCACCTGACCCCCACCAGTGACAAGTATTAATAGGGCGCTTGGCGAGGGCCCCAGATGTTGTACCTTCCCTGTTTTTTTCCCCAGAACCAGCTGAACTGAATTAAAGTATGCTCAGTATAAGTCTCACTTGTATTTACATTGCCTCTAGACTGCTAGTATACTGAAGCTTCCCTTGTATTCTTGCTAGACGATTGGGTATATAATCCACAGTTCATTAACTATCATTTTATTCTAAGGTCATTAGTGAATAAATTCATCTGTCATGTTCTTCCAGCAGAAAGGACAATTTTATGGCTGAACAGAGTATTAGGGCTCTGAACGATGGGAATGTTTTGCATATATAATGCACTAGATATTTGGGCAATGCTTATGCATTTGAGTAGCCCCCTTGGGTTAAGCCTGTGCGTGAAAACTTGCACCAAGTGATGTGAACAGAATGAGGCTCTCAGGGCTGCCAGCAAAAGCATGGCTACTGGGACAGTCACATACTCCCCAGCTTGGTAGGACCTGCTTGTATCAAAGAACTTGGAGCAGCTGGAAAGCTGCTCAGCAGAGAGGGACCTGGGGGTGTTGATTGACAGCCAACTGAACAGGAGCCAGCAGTGTGCCCAGGTGGCCAAGAAGGCCAATGGGATCCTGGATTGTATCAGGAATAGTGTGGCCAGCAGGACCAGGGAAGTGATTTTACCCCTGTACTCGGCACTGGTGAGGCTGTGTTCAGTTTTGGGCCCCTCCCCACAAGAAGGACATTTGAGGCACTAAGGGGTGTCCAAAGAAAGGCAACAAAGCTAGTGAAGGGTCTAGAGCACGTCTTATGAGGAGCAGCTGAGAGAACTGGGGTTCTTTAGCCTGGAGAAGAAGAGGCTCAGAGGAGACCTTATCGCTCCTAACTGAAAGAAGGTTGTGGAGAGGTGGAAGTCCATCTGTTCAACCAAGTAACAAGTGATAGGACAAGAGGAAATGGCCACAAGTTGTGCTGAGGGAAGTTTAGATTTGATATTAGGAATAATTTATTTGCTGAAAGGGTTATCGGGCATTGGAATGGGTTGCCTGGGGCAGTGGTGTAGTCACCATCTTTGGAGGTATTTAAAAGACATGTAGAGGTAGTGCTTAGGGATATGGTTTAGTCAAGGACTTGTTAGTGTTAGGTTAAAGATTGGACTTGATGATCTTATAGGTCTTTTCCAATCTAGGCAATTCTGTGATTCTGTGAACTGAACTGATGTATTTTTTGTGTGCTGCTGAATTCTCGATTCCAAATAAAACATCTCAGAGCAGAATGGATAAAGAGGACATAACTGAGAGTGCTGAATTGGAGAGGGCAGTTGAGACAAACAGTTAAACCAGCTGCCATTTCCAGCTGTCAGAATTTCTCCCCTGCCTTCACAGTAAGGATGATCGAGTGGGGCTTATGCTGGTTGCCATAAGCTATGGCTGGATGCATTTATTTTAAGGAGTAGGAAAACCTTTCAGTGGTGGAAGTTTAACCTGTGGGTACACCCTGGGCATTGTTGTTGATCCAATATGTGTTCTTCCACCTGGAGTGGCTGGTGGAGTAGTGACTTAATGTTCTTACTGAATATTGAGCAATGTCTTTGGAGTCCGTGAAATTAATGTGGCATATTCGCTTCAGACAGAGTGGTTAGCTCATTTGCAGTGCCAGTGTGTTGGGAGTGAGACTTGTCAGCTAATGCTTGAGGGAATATGGCAATTCTTGGGGAATGTATTTTTACTGTAGGCAGAAATACAGGCAAAAGCGTATGGTGATATCTAATTTTCTAACATAAAAAGCCTTCGATAATGATGAAAGCTGCAGCATGAATCTCTGCTTAACCAAGACAATGAGGAGGTCTGTGTTTAAAAGGGGAAGAAAAAAATCCTGCTGGCTTTCAGCTTGTTGGAATTAGATTTATTTAAGTCCACATTGCAGTGCTTGCTGCATTTGTCCATATGACTCAAGTTGCATCCACTCATTTAGATCTACTGAAGCATGAGTGACTTGGAATGAAAAGTCTGTGTAAAATGGTAGACCTGGCAATGAATAAATAATGTTGATATATGCTTATAGTTCTTAGGAGTGAATCCTGAACAATATGACTGAATAGAGAGAGACTGAAAGGGTTGCAGTTAGGTGTCTGAGATTTTTTTCTTCCCACTTAAATTTGTAGGATCCAAAGAAAGACCCTCAAGTCTCTAAAGAGCTTTTCATGCTGAGATAGTATTTATTTATTTTTTTTAAATCTGGTTTTACTATAAAAGAACTTATTCTATACAATTCCAGTAAGCAAAAATAGACGGATATGCAGTACTATCAGGTAACAAGCATCATGCCAGCTCCAAGGCTCAGTTACTATCAGTGGACTGAATCTGCTTTTAAATAAGTAACTTTGCAGGGATTGAAAGAAGAGGCAATGGCTGTAGACATTTTATTTTAAATAAACTAAATCCATTTAAATTAAATAAATAAATATAACAAACAAACAAAAATATATATGCCATCAACCACACTGTATTTTGCTCATCCTGTTCGTGTGTGTGATTTGTGATCTCTGTCATTGTGGTCTATTGTAAACATAGTGTGGCTTCACCCTTCAAGGCACTATATATTAACAAATAATGTGATGTCTGCCATATTTGTTTAGGGACACTTGTTTTCCAAATAGAAAGAAATATCTTTTCTTTTTTTGCACATTAAGAAATGTTGTTGTGGGCATTTAAGGTAGTTGGGAAGAGTCAAAATGGAACAATGCTTGAAGGTGCACATTCATGGGTGGGAAGGACTATCACAATCCAGAGTGATGTTCTGGATGCAAAGTATAAATACACTGGCTCCTTCAGGATACCAACACTAATTTATTTTCTTGTGTGTGTGTGTGTGTGTTTATGTGTATGTTTTTTTTGTTTACCCAGCCCCTTCTATGGAGAAGACTTTTACTGTGAAATTCCTCGGACCTTTCGTCATCTGTCATTCTATATTTTTGACAGAGATGTTTTTCGAAGGGACTCCATCATAGGTATGTGTTCATAAATTACTATTTTATTTACAGCTTTCTTCTCTTGGATTTTAACTGTTAGATTGTATTTAGTCTTATGGGTTGGGGTCTTGATAGGACTTTCAGTGACAGTGGTAGGTAGTGCTCAGTATTGTCTGTTTCTGTCAAGTGAGAAAAGTACCTTCAGTATTATGTATTATTAAAAAAAGGCTGGGAGGTAAATGCTGTCTGTTAGAAGAGCAAATGCAGATTGCAGTTTAACAGGAATAGCCAATAAAGTGTTGTTTAAATGTTTGTAACATCCTTTGTTACTCCTTTTTTTTTTTTTTCTTTTTCCTAAATTCAAGGCCTTTAGTCCTTCAGTTTTCCAGGGCTCATTACACTGACCTGTTAAACTATGACTACCTTAATGACATGCAGAGTAATAGCTACTGGTCACAGGTACCCACAGTATAACGATGACAGAATTTTACAGAGAGTATCATCAGAGCAAGCTGATGCGTACAGAATAGCTCTGCAAGACTTCTGGTGCCTGTTTGACATAGGCAAGACCTCTGCTTTTCCAGATACTATTTGCTATGCATTTTACCTGCCACATGACACTCAGGGATAAAAAAATCTTGTAAAAGCTTAGTTGTTATTTGAGTGGAACAGTTTCCACTTTTAAGTAATTTTAACTATTTGGGGTTTTTTTGTTTGTTTGTTTTAATCTTTTTTGGAATAAGTCACAGAGTCACAGAATGATAGGGGTTGGAAGGAACCTCTGGAGATTATGTAGTCCAACCCCCCAGGTAAAAGCAGGTTCTCCAAGGGCAGGTTACACAGGAACGTGTCCAGGTGGGTTTTCAAAGTCTCCAGAAAAGGAGAGTCCAAAACCTCCCTGGGCAGCCTCTTCCAGTGCTCCATCACCCTCACAAGAAAGAAGCTTTTCCTGATGTTGAGGTACAACTTCCTGTGTTCCAGTTTGTGCCCGTTGCCCCTTGTCCTATCACTTGGCACCACTGAAAAGACTCTGGCCCCATCCTCTTGATGCCCACCCTTCAGCTATTTATAAACATTGATCAGATCCTCTCTCAGCCTTCTCTTCTCCAGGCTTAAACAGCCCCAGGTCTCTCAGTCTTTCCTCATAAGAGATGTTCCAGTCTCTTGATCATCATAGCTCTCCGTTGGGCTCTCTCCAGTATTTCCCTGTTGAACTGGGGAGTCCAGAACTGAACATGATACTCCAGATGTAGCCTGACCAGGGCAGAGTAGAGTGGGAGGAGAACTTCTCTTGACCTGCTCGTCTCACTCTTAATGTACCCCAGGGTACCACTGGCTGCCTTGGCCACAATGGCACAGGGCTGGCTCATGATTAACTTATTGTCCACCAGGACTCCCAGGTCCTTCTCTGCAGAGCTGCTTTCCAGCAGGTCAATTCCTAAAGTCATGTATGACTACCATTTTTCTAATTTCAGTGTAACATGACTGTAGCTGTCAATGAGGTGTGTATGGCTTGACAGAGCTTGTACTGAGGAAGTTGTCTGATGAGCTACACTTTGTATAATGCTGTAAGATGCATTATGTTAAAGTGCTCGGGTGGTGGTGCAAATTAGGTATCTTTACATTACACTAGTTTATCATACAGTCAATAGCTTTTTAATTATTGTTTTGTTTTACACATGAGCTAGGAAACTGGGTTATCATTCTCTGTATGTCCCCAACTGAGCTCATGTGTGTACAACATCTAGCAACTGGCCTCCTCAGGAGGAGGGGGTCAGTTTCTGATTTTTGAGTGAGCTTTTGGAAAGCTTTTTGGTCTCTCTAGTTTCGCCTTGTAACATGAAAGTAATACCTTCTTCCTTTCAACTGACGAGTTTTTTTTTCATTGTAGAAAATGCCTTATCTGATCTCCCGTGTGTCACTGTTTTCTGCAGCTGCAGTGACCGTGAACTGGGGTTTTTCTTGCTCAGGGCTTTACTCCCTCTCTTGGAACAAGGTTATCTGAACACTTAACCCAAGCCAAACCCATTAAATTGTAGATAGAGAAGTGCAAATTGTTTCCTTTTTCTGTATTTCCTAAGTTCCTGTTTTAATAATCAAAGTATGACACTGGAGGGGAATTCTTCAGGAGCTGCTAGAGTAATCTGATCTTAAAGGTACTGGGAGCAGTTCATGAAAAGAAGGACTTGCAGAAGATCTAAAGGGACTTCTGTTTGGATGCTGGAATGATTATCAGGTATCTGCTTAGCACTACCTCTTCAGGAAAAGGCAACCTTGACTTGTATGGGTTGAGGAATCCATAGGTAGGCAGATTGGCGTGTTACTATACTGATGTAGCACTGAAAGTCAGAACTCCAGTGTTACCTGTCTACATTGAGATTTTACAGTGCATATTAGCTGTTGTAGTCTGAGTTTTCTCCTCTTCTTCCGTCTGTTCCCCTTCCTCCTTAGCATAGGCATATTTTGAAGAGCAGTTCCAAGTTGTGGAGGCATGATGAATAGCAATGGAGAGAAGAAAAAAGTCCAGAATTAGTCACTTTGATACAAACCCTGCAAGATTTGCTTGTATAGGAGAGTGTTGTGGGAAGAGAACAGTGCTCTGGAGTAACTGCATGTGGTTATGTTCTGTAGTTCCTATTGAACAGGAGTCAGTAGCAGCAAAGCTAAATAACAGAGGTTTGAGAAAGGGACCTCTTTCGTTGAAAAAAAGTCTGTATTATTTAAAAGGAATAGCTGCTCTGTTTATCTTCATCTTAGTCTTAAGAGACCTTTTCTAGAAGAGGCTTGAGCAAGGGAAGTCTGGAAGAGGTCCCTGCAGAAAAAGTTTGGTCAGAGTAGTGCAAGAGTAAGGGTTTTTCCACTGAACTGCTGAATTCTGCAAATGAGGCCCTTTGTTTGAATTACAGAGATCGCTTATTATATTATGTCATCATGAGACACTTCTGCTGAAGCAAACATGGTTACCTGTGCTCATCCAGCAATGAGAAGGGAGCTGTGGGCATTGTGTCTTCCATCCAGGGAGACTAATTTGAAGTTCAGATGTTACTGAGCCTGTGAATTTGCCTGTGTTTCCTGTGTGATATGGTGTGTGTTAGACATCTGCTTGCGTTGCTTGTTTGTCTGGTTTTGAGGGAGTTTCGAGGTGGAGAGAGAACGCTCTGTGTGTGTGTCAAAATAGTGAGAATTTGGCAAGTAGCTATTTTTTGAAGATGTTTGGTTAGCAGAGTTCCTTTTGAATCACTATTTAGTACTGTCAGAACTTTCTCATGATGTTGTAATATTGATTTCCAGCGTGACTGGAGCTCAGACTAGGCATGCTTTTATTTATTCAAATGTGAAGTACAGGTTTGTGATGCTAAATTCTTTAACATCCGAAATGCAGCTCAGTGTGTGACAGATGATTGTTCAAGCCACCAAAAGCGGAAGGAGTGGGGGCGAGAAAATGAAAAACAAGAACTCCCTGAAACCTCTGACAGAAACTTCCGAGGAGAACCAAACAAATTCAGAAACTGGAACACATGCGTAGCAGATACGTTTTGGAACGTACTGTAGTATTTTGGCATACAGGATGGGAGGACTGTGCAGATAAAGATATCTCGGAGTTCGCATGTTTGTTTATTACATTTGCATTTTCCTAATCATAATTTGCTAAGTCATCTAGGATTTTTGTTAGCTAAGCAGATAAAACTCTTGAAAAACTGTGACTTGGAGGAATCTTGCGTGCAGGATGAACTACAAATATAACAAAAACTGCAGAGCTCAGTGGATATAAAATATTATCTGTCTTTTTTAGATAAAATGTAGCAAATATACAGTACTGTGCAAGTAAAGTAGTCTTAAGTTGTTGTTTGATACTGTGTGTCTTGACTGTTACTAGCAACAGTTTATATACTGATTGATATAAAATTATGAGGTGCTTTGAGAAGGAAGTATACTACTGAAAGTAATGGTAAATTCCATTTAAAATTGGATTTGTTTCCAAATTATTAAGTAGGAGTAATTGGCCAATTTGATGGAATATGTGTCTGTATATTACATAGGATAGCTATTTCCATCTAGGTGTTACAATGAGGAGATGGGGTTAACTTGAAAAATTGTCAATTAGTACCCCTCCAGTAGTAATGGGAAAAAAGATACCTCTGGCTGGATGCAGTAGGAGGAATAATAGAATAGTAGTGTTGCTATATAAGGCAAATATACATCGATGTTCGTTAACGATTATGTTGTGATATTTAGATTTCAGCTTTTTAGAAGTGTTGAATGAGGTGAGCTGTGCCAGTGCAGTGGGACAAAGTTGTTTTTTTTTTTTTTTCTCATCCTTTAATAATTGAGCTGGACTTCATGAAGAAAACCATTTCTGTTATATGCCCTGAGCTGGCATTCTTCTAGGTGTGTAGTCAACAGTTCAGGTGGCCAGGCCATGACCTTGAACATATAGCTCAGATAAAAAACAAGAAGTGTGCCACACCAAGTCATTTAACACTGCACTGAGAGAAGAGTTAATATCATTGCCCTCAGGTGACAAGTACACAATCATTTATTCTCTACTTAAATCACATTGGTGTTTTTTCACCCCAGGACTCCATTTGTTTTGGTAACAGATGCATGGAACTGACTTGCTAACATCTGTTTTAAGCAGGAACCAGAACAGAACAAAATGCACCCCCTGTGAAGTTCTAAGTGGAAAAAGTAAATTCACTGTCTCAAATCTTGGCCCCCATACAGCAGTGGGAAGTAAGAATTTTCCTCTGAGTCTCTCTCCTGCCTGAGCTCTTCGATGAATGAGCAGAAAACCAGCGGGGAGAAGATTAATGAGTGATTCTGTTAATTACACTTAGTATAACTTGGCAGCTGTAAGTCACCTTCATAGAGGTTATTAGGTGTGTTCTACAACAAATTGAAACTCCTGTGGCCATTTTATCCTGGAAGGTTGTAGCTGTTTTCCTGCTTAATATTAGATGAACTGAAGCAAAGTAAGGCAAGAAACCAAATTTGCCTTCACAGGTAGTTAAACTTAGCTGCTCTGAACTAAAGTAGGTGAAACTAAATCATAGCCTATGGATGCTCCCACAGAATGAAAACACCCTGGAATTTAAAGTCGTTTGAGGCTTGCACGTTTGAGGTGACTGTACCTTTGTTAATGGCTACTTCCAAAGCTGAGCTGGTGTGTTTTTAGAGTTGCCACCATGTATTACCAAATGACCAAGCAAACCATCCACTGTTTTTAGCTGAACACATTTAGCTGAAGCATCACCTTTTTGCTTATTTTATTGGTTTAAAAGAAAAATTGAAGAAGAATCATCTCTGCTAAACTATGCTTCTTGCTAGCTAGGAAGAAAGGTCTTCCAATACAGTGTGAAGCAGAGATCAAGGTTTTAATAGGAAATTGCGTTCCTCAGTTTTCTCCACCCTGACCATGGCTTAGACAGCAGTCACAACTTGGGTCACTGTTTCCGTAATGTGCTGTTGGATGACATGGGAATAACAGCTACTCAGTATGGTATAAATTTAGCTACTAATGAAATAAAGGAAATGGATGACTCTGTCCCACAATGACAAGTCTCAGGAAGCTATAAACTAGAATCATCCTGAGAAGATTCTCTACAGTTGCATAGAAAGTCTAAAATAAATACTTTCTGCATAGAAAAAACGGTTAGGATGCTCTCATGATACCTTTTAATGTAACAGAGGGTCACAAAAGCAGGAGAACAAAGTTGAGCTTTCAAAAATACATTTTGTTTGTTTGTTTACTTTTTCCTCCTACAAGTACGCCTATTATAAACAAAACTACTGATCATAATGTGCTGGAACCTTGACCATGCTTTTATGCAGCCATCCTGCTTAACAAATGACAGTGTTAATAGTCTCTGTGTTTGGAGTTCACTGTAGATCCATCCTCCCAGCTTACCTGTGACTGCTATATAGTTTGAGCTAGGCTTTCTGTATTTTCGGCAGTACAAAACTTAGCACTGGCAGATGGTAAGCCATCTCTCTTTAGTGTATACCTCGCTTGAACTAAGCAAAAACTGGGAGTGTGAAGAAGATGCAGTAGCAGTAGGTTCTGGTGGCAGTACCTGGAAGGAGCTGGTGATGGAGAGGGTGAAGGAGATGGTTGTTCAGTGCAAGCAGCATGCTGAGGGTCTTGGTGCCTACTGTAAGGCAGACAACAGTGACTGCAGGGCTAGATTTTAGGACTGCTCTCCCATTGCGAGCAGCTGTGGGCTATACCACCTTTCTTAAATTTATGTCCATTTTAAGGGCCTAGGGAGCAGCTGGCAGAGAACTGATACCAGAGATGTGGTTGGGTAGGTGGTTTTTTTGGTGGTTGGTTTTGTTTGTTTTGGTTTTTATTGGTTTGGTTTGTTGTTGTTGTTGCTTTGGGGTTTCTTTTTGTGTGGTGTTTTGTTTTGGTTTTTTGGTGTTTGTTTTGTTGTTGTTCTCATTTTGAGTTTGTATATTTTAACAGGAAGGGAGAGCAGAAATTGCAATGTAAGCCAGGTGAGATCTTTAGGATTGTGGCCAGCAAAACTACCCTTGATAGAGGATAGAGTCCATGCAGCGCTGCAGATTGATTCTTTTAAGGATCGATACTGTCTTATCCAGAGCCTACTTTTCTGTGCCTTATTATCCAAGATAAATACCACAAAGGGGAAAAATGGGTTTCATAAGTGATATTATATTTGGACTAGTTACTCAAAACCCAGACTATGAATATAGTACCCCTCAGTACTCTTGTGTAGGATACACCACTGCTGTGCTGGAGGTGTTCTGCCATTGTCAGCACAAATCTTTACCCATGGTAGCAGATGGTCTTGTAGTGCTTGTGCTTCATGGTGCTGCACAGGAGCCAGGAGGGAGCTATTCTGTTGCTTCTAAGGCTCTGAAGCCTTATGTTGCCCCTAATTCTCATCCTTATCTTCCTAAACCTTAAGTAGGGAGATTGCTTGTTTCAATCTTTTTCTGTGTTCTGGGAGGCATGAGTGAATTTGTGCTGTTCGTGAACAAGGCAGGCATAGAACCATAGAATCTACACCTTTTTGTCTTGCAAAGTTTCTGTACTTTCATTTGATGACAAATAACCATTCACACGGATAATTATAAAATTCCAGATAGTCTGGAATAGCAGCATTGCTTCTTGGTTGGAGATTTCAAGGTAAATAAAAGGGATTTTTTTAGGCTTCCACAGCCGAAAATGTTGATTAAAATTGATCCTGATTTTGTCCTTAGTGTTCCCAGCTATTCAAAGTGACTCTTTGTGCACCTTCATACCAGTTGTTAAATGAATTCACTGGTACAGTGTGTCTATACACTCAATATACTAGCATGAAGCAACTTCTGAATAGCTTCCAGACCCTTTTACTGGCTAACATCGCAGCACATAGGAGGCAAAGTAATCTTTGCTCAGAGCTAAGAGGAGATTGAATTAATCAGGCATTTGGGGCCCTTCTAATTTCTGACTTAGACCTAACCCTTTGCTATAAATTAACTATATTGCAGTCAGTGTTAATGGAGGGTGTTGTATTAAAAATATTACATTATATTGCTTCAGTTCACTTGGCAGCAATATGCAAAGTTCTGTGGTTTTCACTGCGCGAGTATTCCAATATAAAGATAGCCTAAAGAGAAGATATAAGAGCTGTTGGATCATATTTCAGGTTTAATTTTAAAATTACAGTCCTATTGCTATCTTGACTTCTTTTTTGGTAAAGGACTATATCTTCTACTAATCTAGCATCTGACGTAAATACTCATACATTTCAGCTGTGAGGTAAACACTGCAAACTGGCAAATGAATATTAAAAGGTGAGATGTAATCCTCAAATTTAGTGCCTAGTAATTTTGTCACCAACAGGTAATCCAGGCAGAAGGTAGCTGTGACTGGATGGAGATTGCCTGAAGCAAATTATCCACTTTGTTAGTCTTTGTAGGGAACCATTAGACCCTGAACTGACAAGCCTGGGCATGTCCAGGTACAAGCTAATGGGCTACATTGACTTGCCTGTGAAGAGCTTTTGGAACTCTAGTGAGGGAAGGGCACTGAGGGTGCGGTGCTTCCACACCTTCTAAATCGATGAAAACAGAAATCCCTACCCATCTCTGTTGCATATTTCTGCCTCTGTGCCCAAATTATTGACCTTCTGCTATCTTCTGTCTGTATTAATGTGACTCTTGAGTGGAGAAGCCAAACAAAAAATGATCTGTTTGTTCAGAATGCCAACAGCACCCACATGTGACCCTTGAAACTTATTTCTTCTTATCTTTTCCTCCCCCAGAATGTTTATTCTCGTTGTTTAGTGTTTTTTAGTTTCCATCAGTTTCCTCAATGGTTTCAGTACAGCCTGTTGCAAAGATGGGAGTGCATGTGTGGAGAAAGTAGGAGGCTCTTAAATCAATGTGCACTGAGGATTTTTCACCCTTAGGACCATCCAGGTCCTAGGTAGTAGCTTCATTCACCCATGAGCTGGCCGCCTGTTTGAAATAAAAGGGTGTTGATAGACTGGGTTTTTTTTTTCCCCCTAAAGAGAGATTCACAGAAGGAAGGGGTCAGGTGTGGCATGTCGCATCTTTGAGCACAAGGCTTAGATTGAAATGTGCCCGTGAAGGTCTCTTCAGTCCGAACTGCAGGGAAATTGCTGCAATAGGGGTGAAAAATGTGCAGGAGTGAGTGTGTGGGGTTTCCCTAACCTCCAATCCCTAACCTGAAGCCTGGGTAAATATCAGACTTTGGAAAGAAGTAAGTTCAGATGAGAAGAATGTTTTTACCTGACCATTGCTGGTCTTGTTGCTGAGAATCTAACTTTTTAAAGTGTAACTTAACAAAGTTTTGGAATTACACCTTATACCTTTCAGCACACTCTGCTGTTTCCTGCCTCCTCCCATGCAGTGTCTAAAAGCTTAGACACAGACTCCATGCAGCCTGGGGCAGCTCTGAGGAAACCAGCAGGAGTGGCTGAATGCCTCAGGTGCAAGTTTTGAAGTCTCTTGTTGCTGGCTGGCAGCCACCCAAGTCTTGAGCAAGAGCACAGGACAATGGGCTCAAGTTTGGGAGGGTGCTAAAGAAGTGCAAAGAGGGAAATGTCCTCTGAATGAGTGGTGGTAAACCTTTCTGACCTCTTGTGTCAGGTTTATCTTCAAGGATTGTTGTAGGCCCTTATCGTGTAGTGTCAGGTCAAATGACAGGTGCCAACAGCTTGTGATTATTGGCCTAGATTTAACCTAGTTCTCCTGAGGCTAGAAGTTCTCTGAGCCAGGTCAGATGCAGGTCAGCTGGTGGCAAAGCAGTGACTGTATAGAGGAGGACAAGACCTGACCGTAGTCAGCACTTGCACTATGGCTTAAGTGGGCCTGATGATGAGGAGGAGTGTGGGCTGGGTCAGCATATGGACATGGCTGATGCAGGCGAAGTTTTGAACAGAAACTGTGCAGGGTGCTCCTGTACACAGAGAATTGTTTAACAGGGCAGATCGATCAGTCTGCCCTATCAATAATAACATACCTTTCTATATGTTTAAAGTAGCCAAAGTATAGGCCTTTTTTTTACTCTCCTCCCCCCACCCCCTGTTTTTTTTTTTTTTCCTACCAAATTTTTCTTGTTTATGGATCATTTGGTATGCAGTGAAAAACCCTGGATTCTAGCCAGCCCACTCAATAAGTTTCACTCCTTTATAAGACTTGTTTGTGTGCAGAGCAAACAGTGCTGTTCAAACAGTTTCCTAATCAAAACAGTTGTCCCACCATGTTAACCCTTGTGGAGCTGGAGGTGCGCACCGTTGCCTCCAAACATGCTGTGCTGCAGTTACGCACTGCCTGTGTGGTCAGACCCACCTGGCTTATCTTGCCATCCTTGATGTAAAGAGCAGTGGAACTCCCTGATGAAACAGGGGCCAGAGATAACACCATTCACACTATGTACACGTGCAGGTGTTGGTGAAATCATCCTTGAGGTTTCCGTGAGGACATTCCCTGCCTTAGAGGTGACTGTGAATGAGACCAATTACAAGCGGTGGTGTTTGGGAAGCGCGTGCTACGCTGCAGCTGGGTGGAGGATTTCTGCAAGGGATTAAAGGGTACAGTGAGGATAGCAAGCAGTGAAAGTAAACCATTTCAAGTGAGGTCCAAAGCAATTATTGGAAGGTCATGCGTTTAAACATACCGCTTTCTCAAAACGTTTTAGAAAAACTAGGTTGCACACAAACTGCTGTGGTTGAAGAATAAAAGTAGAAGCTTTGAAGATCCACAGCCATCATTACAGATTCTCAGCAACGTTCTGTTCATTACAGGTCAGATGTCTTATGTAGCCTTTCTGCCATATTGTTTTATAGATTTGTGTAATTTAAGTAGTGCTTTTCTAAGAAGTTTCAAGTTGCTTGTTCTGCATATCCAATAAAGAGCCTGGTAATGAATCTGCCTTGCTAATCTCTAGTTTAATGTTTGCCCGGAGATGGATCTGGTAATCTCTAAAGGACAGGCTGGGGGGGGAGAGCAGAATGAGCAAGACGTGGGAGTAATGGGTCAGCAGCTCTGTGGAAACCAGAGCAGAAACCCTGGCAGATGCTATGGAGGGCAGCTGTGGAAGGATGGCACAGGACTTCAGGAACAGGGACTGGAAATCTGTACGAGGTCACCAGAAGCAGCCTGAGGGGGACGGAAGAATGCAGCAGCAGGCCTGCAACAGGAGGTCTTGGAGCTGTCCAAAAAACAGCTAAAGGAAAAGGCCAAAATTTGAGGGAACACTGGGGTATAATAACCTGCTGCTGGGACTTCAGTAAGCTTTTAGATTTCAGAAGGGAGAATGCTTTGTGTTTGCTATTTTCCCAGTCTTCCATTATGGATTTATTTATTTATTTGTACATCAGTTCTGTTAACATTAAATAGGATGGTGTATTAATGAAATCTGGCCAAACTGCATGGGTTTGTGAAACCTTGGAAATCTCAGTCCCACTAAGACTGTGTCCATCAGTACATTTTATCTAGCACGATTTGGTTAAAGAAAGTATATTTCTGTAGCAAAGTAGTGGTTGCAAACTGTATGTAAGCAACGTACTTTAGCAGAGAGAGCCTGCTACCAAACCACATTGCCAAAAACTAGCTTTCTCAAGCCTCATGAGTGTCTCTGACTGTCCTGGATTCTTTGGTTTAACATGCTGCTTTGCTCAGTGCCTGGGGAACCACCCAGCCCATCGCTGGTTTCTGAGGATCATGTGCTCCCCAGGCATGCCATGCTCCGCTTTGTATATACAAAGAGAGATGCTTGGAAAAAGTTTCACTACCCTCAGAGAGTGCTTTACATAACGCCTGAGAGAGACTGAGCAAGATAAAAGTTTCAGCTTTACATATATATTAGCCCTTAGCTTGCATGTAGATTAGTTCACAGTAAGGAACTGGCTGTTGTTACTATAACTACCAAAACATCTAATTTGGAAGGGGTGAGAGGGAGTTAAAAAGGTGAGGGATAAAAGCCCACGGTTGTTTAATGGGGTTTTGTTACTTGTTTTCTTTTTTCTCTACAGTCAGGGGTTGTACTTGTGTGGCTCTGAGTTGCAGAGTGCAAACTCTGCAAGATTTGAATGAGGGAGGTAGGTTAACAAGGCCTCAAGCTGCAGACCTGGGAACCTGCTGTGACTTCACATCTCTAGTTGCTGACCTTCTCCTACAAAGCTATATAGTGAAAAGGCTCATCCTAAAATATTTTTAGCACTATCCCCATGCATGGAACTTTCTTTTGGGATTGTTGTAGACATCTGCCTCAAAAATATCTCCTACAATTTTTGATCTTTTCCTCCCACAAATTTAATTGTCACGTCAAAGAAGTAATAATGATATTTTTACTGTAAGCATATTTACAGGCTTACCCACAGAGCCCAGTGCTTCAGTCTATTAGGTGAGGGCAACATTAGGAATTTTAAAGTCTTTCACAGTATAAACTAGAAAAAGCTACTCATCAGAAAGAACTACATTTTGTATGAAGAAGTATGCCCTGAAGAAATCTTTCCTTGCCTTGAAGCTTTTCCTGAACAGGACAGTCCTTAAATAATTGTTTTAAAACTTGGTTTTAATGGAAGTGTACTTTGAGGGAGCAACAGCATGTCTTAAACTGTGCTTCTGATTTGTTTTATTTCCAGGAAAGGTGGCTATACAGAAAGAAGATCTACAGAAGTATCATAACAGAGACACCTGGTTTCAACTCCAGCATGTTGATGCTGATTCAGAAGTACAGGTGAGCAAAGGAGTATTTTTAACAGGGCCATAGCAGCGTTATGGTTTCCATGGCTCTAGGACTGATGTGTTCCTTCCCTAAAAAAAGGAATTTTTGCTCATTACAGGTTTCAGTGATATTTGCAGCTTGTGTGTGTGTAGTGTGAATTATGACTGTCCGTAAGTATGTCAATGGGGCTAGGATTCTGCCTACAGAAATATTTAAAACTGTGTGAATTATCAGAGTCACTGAGATGAGGAGGGGTGAGGTTATCTTGAGTATCAAATAACTTCAAAACCCTATAACTAGCTGTTGATTCCACAGGGAGAGGAGCCATCTTGAAAATAGTATCTGCAGGTACTGTTTTAAATAATTATGTAGGCAGGTTGTCACAGAAATGGCAACAAGTACATCTCAGATGAAAAAAAACACTCCTTGCCAGATTTCTAGGCCCTACTCCAAACCATGGGAATGCTGATAATTGTATCACTTCAGTTCCATTCTGGGTTTGGTGCTTTGCAGATTTTGGTACACAGGGAGATTCTTCTTTTCCTGTACTTACCCTCTTTTGAAGCAGATTGTATTTTCTATTACAGTATTGTCTTGTGAAAACAGTCATAACAAAGCAAGAAATTGAAGTGATGTAGCAGGATATCAAGTCAATATAAATCAGTCAGGTTTTTTCTTTTTTTTTTTTTTCCCCCCCACCTCTAAGTATATATTACAAGTCACTTTCAAACCACACTATTTGCTTAGGAGGCCACAAACATGAGTGCCTGACCTGTGCAACAGTCTCCAGTAAATGCAGGGGGAAATGCTGCTCAGGTACTGCTGTGGTAGTGTTGGATGTAATGTCTTGGCTTTTCAGTTTGCGTGCTGGTCTGCACATACCAAGTCAGAAGATAACACTTAAAATGCACGCTCATTCCAACATGTAGTGTGGCTGTGTAGTGAAGCGGACGTGAAAGTACATTCAAGGTTAGGTTTGCTGTTTATTTAGAGAAACAAGTAATACATTGTTTTGCACACGATGCAAAGAAAGCCTAATGATGGCCTGTTCAGTCTGTAGCATTCTCTTGTAAAATATTGATCCTCTTCAATGCCACATTTCAATGCCAATGGTGAGGGAAAGGCTTTTAAAAGCCTTTTAACTTCGAGGTCTGTTCTGTTTATCCTGGTCTCCCTTTTTTCTTACCCCAAAGCCTCTTATGACAGTGACTTTAAAACAATAGTTTTAGTGTTTATTTCCTGCAGGATATGAAAACTTTCCCTTTGTAATTTATCATTTGAAGAAGGCCAGTATTTGGTTAAGCTTCTGCATTGTTTATTTTGTTACGATATTTACACAGAGTGAGCTTATGGAAGCTTTTTAGACCAGGGTGCTTTCTAGGACAGCACTGGTAATGTAATCTGTGAACTCACAACAGAAAGGTTTGCCGGCAGCTCTATCTTTTGGAGGGATGAGGAGCACAATACTTGCTGGAAAACATGTTCTCTGTAATTGTTTGTACAGTTTATCACTTCCGCAGTTTGTATCTTCACAAGAGCCAAACTGTTAAAAGCTGTTTCTGGGCTCCAAGATAAGCATTTATTACAACTAGTGTAAATTTGAACAGCACTCTGATGATTTTATCCACTTACTTAGATGTTCTACAGACTTTAAGGAGCCTTCAAGAGGGCTTTGTTTTCCGTATTTGTGGAAGCAAGTTTGTAAATATTTTGTACGAATTCTTATGTAGGTGAAGATAGACGAAAGAAGGAGTATTTTTGTGTTTGTATTGTTTTATGTTTGTGGTGTCTCAGTGGTATCTTCTTCTAACCACGTTTTCATTTAGAAGAGAAAAAAGAATATTTGCATTAATGATAAGTATTTACAAATGTTATTCAGCTTTTCTCTGATTTTAAAGAAAATAATTTAAGAAATTTTCAGTAGATAACATTTGCAGTGAATCATGCAAATACTAGTAGTCAGAAAGCAATTTTAATGTGCCGACTATGAGTTTTATCATTCTAGCAGTCGTTTTCACCACATTATAGGCCACATAATCTAATGGATTAAACATTAACCCACATGCCAGGGAACTCCTGCATCTTACTTCTGGTTTTGTCGGCCACTGGCTTTAATAGTTTTTTCCATGTTGTAGAGCACTTCATGACTATATAGTTACACGTCACAGCACCGTATTGAGATAAACTACTGTCACCACCACACTTCAAATACAGTGAGAATGCATGTCAGACAGATTGTGACTTACTTGAGGTCATACAAGTCAGCGAGGAATTTAAAAAAAAAAAGTATCAAAGAGACTAAGTTTCAAATTCATTAGAATTCAACTGAATGAAACTGGGTGACAGTGACAAGCCTATATAGGACTTCTTTTTACTGTGTGCAAATATACCCAGGTTTAAAATATACCCTGCTTAAAATACCCAGGTTTTAAGCAGGCCAATCAGCACAGTCAGAAACTGAAAACCAGCTTTAAATCAATGGATTAATGAAATATTTGTTATCTCAGGTGCTGTTGTTCTTGGGTACCTAGTACTCGAACACATTTGGCCTCATTTTTCAGAACAGAATGTGATTTGAAATTACAGATGATAACATGGTGATGTAAGAACTCATATTTTGAGCTATCTGAAGTTTTATGCGCAGCATTTAAAATTTTGTTCTTGATATGGTTCAGACCTCACTTGTATGAGTTCTAGAAATGGTACCAATTTTCAACTGACAATATTGTTTTCTGCCTTAATATTCAGTGTGGGAATAGTACATGATGTGGAGATTCCTCTCTTTTTTGTGTGTATGCAAAATAATAAACAAATAGAATTCTAGTGTTAGTGGAATTTCAGTAGATTTCTTAGTGGTTTTGTCATATTTTCTCAAATTTTATTCAGAAGCTATAACTATTCTGATGCTGTACAAAATAAATTAGCCTAAATATTAAAAAAAATATATCAAGTAAGTGGTAATGCTGTATAACTCCATCAGACATAATTGCCAAGGTGTTTAGCTTGAGACTTTGCACATCCAGTTTTAAGTTTTTTTTTCTAACACCGCTAATTCTTACTGTTTTATAAAGATGTTTTTGTATTGTCAGGAGTGCAAGGTGAGATTATGACTTAATCTTTATTGCAGCCGAGGATGTTACTGACAGTAGGACTATGTTAGTTGTCAGCCTGCACAGATCTGAGCATAATTTGTTGTCAAGATGCTTTAATGCCACATCCACTTATTACACAGGATCACAGAATCATTATGGTTGGAAAGGACCTCCAGGGTCATCAAGTCCAACCTTTGTCCTAGCATCTCTCTAACCA
>JAVSBS010028800.1:0-10052 GCA_033124195.1 Coracias cyanogaster | reverse complement strand
TTGGTGTCAAGAGTGACTGTGAAATGAACAACATGGTATTTAGCAGAAAAATATTAAATGGACTTGATATCCACTTAGGTGCTCAAAAATATGCTTGTGATCACTTCTCACAAGCTCAAAATGGGCTTTCGCATCCTGTGTGAGCCTGTGGTGCTGGATGATTCTAGGAGGTAGACTTCAAAATACTGCTCTACTTGCAAATGCTTAACAAGTCTGATGAGTTTTATTGTATACATGAGACAGTTCTCAAGGACTTAGAAGTCAGAAGGCAGTAATATTTTAGAAAACCTCAGGCTTTGGCTCATCTTGAGACACCCAGTTGTCTTAAACTAGGCTATCCAGCAAAATGGTGCATGAAATTCATTGCCACTTTGGTAGGCATTTGCTTGCTGTAGTTCAGCTTTGAAAAGAAAACTTCAACCTTCACTGCAACCTTACTCTTATGGTTGTATACTGTGAATGAACACATAGGCACACAACCTGTGATCCCAAAAGTTTCCTTGTTAGTAAGTTTTCCTGTTAAATTTCAGGGTTGTAAGGCCAGGTTCCAAACACTTGGGAATTTTTCTGTTTCATCAGAAGACTCTGAGCTCTGTTATTAGGATTGTTGATTTTGGCTTGTAATTGCAATCAAAACTGAATAATTAAAAAAAGCAGCAGTGGTTCAAAATGATTGCCAGTTGTAATTACAAACCAAAATCAACAATCCAGAGCCTACTGGCACCATCTGCTTTTTTCTGCTCACTGCAGCTATACTTCCCCCGTTTCCTCTCCTCACTCAGCACTGGACACCTTCCACTAGCTGCTTGACCTCATTGCAGGGCATTCCCCATGGGATCTTACAGGGGACTGTTGTTAGCAGGATGTCTCCTGTTACAGGCATTCTGCCCATGAATATGGATTTTGTCATCTCTTCTCCTAAGAACCTGTCGTGTGAAGAATGCCTCTTGTTGAAGGAAACATCAGGTAGCCAACTGAACTGATTAAAAAACTTTTACTCTTGTTTGTTAAACCGACAGCTGGAAAATAGATTATCAGCTAACAGTTCTAATTTCTATTACAGTATATCGAACTCCTTGAAAAGAAATTCAGATTTCTCATTTAATAACTTGAATATATTCTTTTTGCCTATGTGTCATACCCTGGATTTGCATAATGAGATTTGAAACCATGTCCAGAGGTACAGAACCCCTAAAATAGCCTAGATTATGTTGAAGGAGGCAAGGAGAAATTAACATATAGAAACCAGAAGAGGGTGAAGAATAGTTTTTTTGTGGTTGTTAAGTATTCTGCAAGTTTATAGTATCATCTCATGACATTTCCTCATAGGATACAGAGGCAAAGCACTTACAGCATAGGACATTACAAACAAATGAGCCCAAAGTATAAATACAGAAGAAGAAAAAAGGAAGACAGTTTTGAATAGTATTATTCACACTGCTCAGGTGCCTTAGTGTAACCTCTTTCAGCTGCCCAAGTATCCCATTCTTAGGCCTGTACACAGTTTTAGATTCAATTTGCTGCTTTAAAAAAAAAAAAAAAAAGCTAGTTTCCAGTGATTTTTCACTAATTCTAGTAATGTAAGAGAAAGCATATACTTTTTATCATGTTTAAATTCTTGCAGAAATGTTCAGGAGAATGAAGTAACTGGAAAACCACTTAGATTTTCTGACATTAAACCCCATGAATTTCAGTACTGCTTATGAAGAAGATGCTCACTAGTCAGTACTCCCTTCCCAGGAAGAAAGCAAATGAAAGGCTTGTTCAATATAATCTATGGACGTATAAGACCTTACTTGTAACCTCTTCAGTTTTAAAGTGAGGTAGCAGGTTACCAGACCCAAGGTGCAAGGCTGCAGATAGTATAGTACTGGAAATCACTTTCTTAAGGTGAAAACGAACTACAGAACTGAGATGCTAATGGGGTGAAAGGACCATCATCTCTTGTGATGTATAGCATTTGGGTGGCATCTTTTGTAATCTTTCATGAAATATCTAACATTACTACCTCATGTCAAGAAGTAACTGAACATCAGGCAGGGTGTGAATATACCTATAAACAGAATCACAGAATCGTTATGGTTAGAAAGGACCTCCAGGGTCATCAAGTCCAACCTTTGTCCTAGCATCTCTCTAACCACTACACCATATCCTCAAGCACTGCATCTATTCGTTCTTTAAACACCTCCAGGGATGGTGATTGTTGCTTGATAGCTAGGTGTACCAGAGTCCGGCATGACTTCCCATCTTGAATTAAAAACGAGGCCGTTGTCCATCTAGACGAAGAACCGCTAGGAGGCCTGTCATATCACCGCCGCTGATGCTGCTCAGCATGCTGCACAGTCCCACAAGAAGCAGTACAGGTGCTGCGCAGCTGCTCAGCCCACAGGTGCAGATCGGACATTGGCCACCCACATGCCCTTTGCAGTTATGGTTCATCATTTGGGCTAGCAGACCAGCATGGTAAGAAAGTCAGGGGCGCCAAAATTTCCCCTCACCTGAGTGGGTGTGTAGCAGTAGCCCACAGCACTGTGTCATTCAGCAGTGGACTATAGTTGCCCCTTGGGGCTCTTACTCTGTTGGTGAGTAAGATTCAACTGGCTGGTTTTGCTCTTGCTAGTTCGAAAATAATGCATTGCATCGTCCGCTACAGTCCTGTCAATGCGTACTCTGAATGCTCTTTAGATATAATCTGGGTGATTAAACTGTTGTGCTGTGAGCAGTTTAAGTTCAGGTTCTTCTGTGGAGAACAAATTATTAAACTCCAGCAACACTGTGTTTGTGTTTGGTATACAAATATGAAATGACATGATTTCCATTTTTAATCTACTAAAATATGTTATATTCCAGGAAGATTTATTACACAGAGTGCAGAATGAAACTTAACAGCAGCCACTAAATGCATAATTCATGGCTTAACTTTCCAGACTGGAAAACTTGCTCTGAAAGTATGAAGCTGTAACCAGGCGGGCTTGTGCAGATTTAGTTGCAGGAATTGTAAGTTCCCATCTTCTGATGGAGCATGCCTACTCCTCAGTGGGATGTTGCCGTGCCCAGAGCTAAACACACAGTGTTTGACAGTGCAAGCCCTCCAATATTTCAATGGGAAGTAAAACAGGAATTGAGCCATTACTGAAAACAGTTCAACTTTTGCATCAAAATAGACTATAAACCATCAGGCAACCTCAGCTGGAGAGGAGGGCCTAGCCACAGAAGACACAACTTTTTAAGCTCTTCGAAGTCAGTAAGAGCATGATATTGCACATTTTCCATGGGACATGTCTCTTTTCTACTAGCCATTTGTCTTTCAGGACCTGCTATATTCTTATTCTCGTGCTTTTTGAGGACTGGAAGCAAACATTGCTGTGCTATTGTGCGCGTATCTCTCTTGACCCATGAATCTTTACCTTTCCTTCACATGCAGAAGTTTACCAAACAGTAACTAACTTAGATATGTGCTTGGGGCTGTAGAAGTCAGATGCTCTCAGTGGTCCATGTGTTCTCAGCAGCATCTAAGACCAAGTGCACAAGCAATCTTTAAAAGGTCTTTCCTGTTTTTCAGTAGTTTTCCCCTTCCTTTTTTTTTTTTTTCCACAGTAACTTCAGCCTTGCATAGTTCAAATCTGTTTTGTGAAGTTTGAGTTTTGCAACCCAAATACCCTTTGTGCACCTGTAGTAGGTGAAGCAGTTAAAGATCCAGAGACATTCTGATTAATACCAAAATACACCAGCATACTCCAAACCATCTAGTCTGTATATACCAAAGGGACGAGAAATGCAAGGAGAGTTAGATCATTCTGACTTGTTTTCCTGTGCAGGCTCTTGCTTTAAAAGTTCCCCTTTTCAAGCATGCTTGAGTTAATTCCTCCACAGCACTGACAAATGTGAAATGGTCATGTTCTCTTACAGCTAAGTTCTCAGTATTAAATGACAGAGTGCTTTTCCAAAGCCAGTCATGCTCAAGGTCTTATGTAAAACTCATTGTTGGGGTTGAAAAAAATCTGACATAAAAACTTGAAAATGGCTCATTTCCTTTTCCTCCTCATAAGAACTTTGATGTGTCTGAAACATATCTATTTGGCTATCAACTTTAAAAAAAAAAAAAGCATGTAAAGGGCAGATAATCAACACTGAGGAAGCAAATTGTCACACATTTTAACCTTCTGTACTCAAGGCTTTGTACAAAAGATTTACTGATGTTGAAAAGTTCTTTCTTCAGACACTAAAAGCACTTCCTCCTCCTTCCACCACATTAGCATTTTGCCTACGCAGACCTTTGACTGTTATTGATTATGGATTGATAGGAGTGTACATAATTAGTGGAAAACGTTACTTACAGGTATGTTTGGAGAGTACACCTAAAATCCCTTTGTTGTGCTGGAAATCACAACTGGCTCTGAAATGCTGCTTGTATGTATATTGACTATAAGAACATACCCAGGGCACTGCACTGCTCAAAAAAAAACTCGCCTCCTTTGTCAGCACCTTCCCATTGAACGCAGAATCTGTATCCTAAGCGTCAGGCTTCATGAATGAAATCCTGGCCTTGCCAGGGTGGGAGTTTTGCCATCACTTCAGCAGGGCCAAGGTTTCACCACAAGCTTTTGAATAAGCTCTTCTCCATTCAGTCTTGTGTGACAGTTAAGAGAAGTTTATCCCAGATCTGCAGAGGAAGCTAGAATTGTGTTACTCTGTTATTTATTTTCTTATGCCCTACCTTTATAATATTGTGGAAGTTGCCACGGTCTCTCACATACCTGCCTACTTCTTGTTCTGGGTAAAGCAATACTCTTCGTATTTGCAGAGCAAATGGTGTTGAACTGGAATGGCTCTAATGCTGATTGTTACTTTTCTTAAGAATATGGGCTGGAAAATAAGCTAGGTTGAGCAAATTGTCTTTAGGAGCAACTGTATAGGGCTCTTACCCTCTACTGATTGACAGAATTACCTAGTCTATTAAGCAGTCAAGAGCATAGCATACCCACTCTCTAACACTGACATGAACTATCTTTTGTAGGTGTTTAAATGCTTCTAGTGTAAAGATGAGACAGTGATGCATTTTGTATAACCTATTGTAAGCATGGCTACATGCAAATCACAAAGAGAAGAAGCTGCTTCCAGGTTTGGTGTCAGCTTTCCACCACACACAGGAAATAAATGGGTGTGACCCTCTATTTTATGAACAGTGGCTTTTGGGTTTCTCTCTTCTAGTTGTTTTGAAAAGAGATGAAATCTATGTTTTAATAGGGTGGGAAGATTCTTAAGGCTGCATGCCTACCAACAAAATTATTTCAGAGAACTGAATCATGCGTCATCAATGGTAATAATGTTTGTGATAAACACAAAGACCAGTTACTGACCAGATCCTGCTTTGTGGCAAGACTTCCTCCCTGTATGAATGTAAAAGTGCAGTGTTCAAACTTGGAGTGCAAAGGGGTGAGACAGTCTGTCTGACTTTGGTCTATTACTTTTAAAAAGCTAGTCTGTAACATGGCATGTGGTAAGGAGCACTTGCTGCTGAATAATAAATTTACATTCTTTCGAAATAACATACCTGGATTCTGCAGAACACAATTTGTCTGGGGAAATGAAAGCTAGGTAGCTTTCATTTACAGTATCTTCATATTGTATCGCATCAAAGTATTTGAGAGGAAAACATGACTAGTTATAAAGATTTTGACAGTATGGAGGTATTCTTCCTTTAGAGAAACAGGAAGGTTAACATTGTGCCATTTGAAGATGTTTGCCAGTTACTGAGCAATTCTGACTTGCTTGTACATATGGAGACCAAGCAGACATCAATTCTTCTTTGCCTAGCATTCATGAATCCATGCAGTGTTCATTAGAGCTGTTGCACTTCCCTCAGCAATAGCCTGGGTTTTGTTCCAGATTCTTGAGTGCTGCACTGTGGTCCAGCAGGTGGGCTGTGATCTGGAGCATCATCCTTAGACCTTTCCCAGCTGCCTGCTGCCCTCTGCTAAAGGAAGGAGCAGCTGTTGCAGCAGTAAATGTAGACAGCAAACAAACTCTTCCTCTTGCTTTTGAACCTACTGTTAGGCTGTGACCTTGTGTGGAGCTGCTGACAATACTGCAGGGCTGGATTTACCTAAAGCAGTAGCTGCACCCTTGGTCTTTCCTTTCCCGCTCCCTCACAGGCAGCATTTAGTGAGCCCTTAGAGTTTGGGTCAGTTCTATTGTTTGTTTTTTAAGCTTTACCAGTGCCAGAAAGTGACATCTCAGAAAGCTGCCTAAGAGGGTTTCAAAGTAGACAGGATCTGTCTCAATGACACCCACCATATCCTTAAATAAAATCTAGAAAGACAGAGAAAGCCACAGTGCAGGTTATCCCATAGTTAGGAGTAGTCTTTGTGCAGCGCTGAGTTCTTCCCTTGCTCCTTTCGTCAGACAACTTGCAGCAAGAGAAAGTAAAGCAACCTACCAGGGGTATCGCAGTCTTAAATTTGATATTCCAAAACAATGAGATGCTGGCATTGGTCATGGGTTGTGGTTCGTGTGACCTTCTTAGCCTAGTCTTTTCCTACAGCTTGTCCCTGTTATCTCCTCCCTCCTCCATCTCCAGGAGCTGGGGTGAGACTGCCTACAGTCACTCTGTACCAGCAGGAGGAAAAGAGCTGAAGGTGGGTCCCAGTCCCTCTTTCCATGCTCCTAAGCAATGAGCAGAGTAGAGTTGAGCTGAGCTGTGGAGCTGATGAGGTTGGGCAGCTATGCTGGGATAAGCATCCACATGCAGGATAAATGTTTGGAAAACTTCCATGCAGATACACTCCCACCTTGGAGGAGGAAGTCTCTAGCAAAATTGTGTAGCCCAGTGAGAAGCAGAATAGTGGGTAATCCCAAAGCTCTTGTCCAGCAGGCTTAATAGTAGGTAAATACCTTTTTTAGGAGTTTTTGTGATACCAGCTATTGTTCTTTTGTAGAAGAGAGTGTTATAGTGCTGTGTGTGAGCCCTGTATATTAGGATAATTGACTTGATATTTAATATTTAGGCATGTGGATTGCTTATTTTCTGATTTTGTTTAAAATTCAGTGAAGACTTGTTCTTTTCCCCTGATGTTTTTCAAAAGCTGAAAGGTTTCTAAACACTGTTTCACGGTAACAAAAAGGATGGAGATTTGATTGATACTTCCTTGAAGATATGATTTAAGAGATTTGGGTAGACTTGGCTTCTGTCTTTTGAAGTTAGACTCAGTCTTTTGTGCATTCACTAGAGCCTCAGATACAGAACACAGAGGTTCCTAGTGTTTGTCAGTGTTTCTTTTCTAGGGAAAGATTTACAAAAAAACAGATTGCATCTGTTTTGAGTTAGATCAGATGTTGCATATGAATCTCCAGTCGCTGGATCATGTGGTGTGTGTCAGATTCCAGGCCAAAATGTGTGCACATAACACGGAAATGGCTCCCAGTGGTGCCCAGTAACTTTGCAAACACTGCCGCTGAGGCCTACTACTTGTTCAAGATGCTGAAAGGGCTTCATGCCAGGATGGCAGAACTTTGTCAGAACAACTTTAGGATAATCTACAGTCATGTGTTTTCTTTTCTCCTTCAACATACTGTGTTTAAATTAAACCGCAAATTTACAACTGCTGGAAACGTGATGCAGGTAGGTAGCATTTGTATACTTGCTTTACAACTGTTTCAATCCACAGTAACTCACAGCTGGATTCCAAGGAGGAGTGAGGTGGTTGGAGACAGGTTTTTCCTGTATCTGTAAAAACAGGACTTGGCATCTACTTTATCCTTTTCTTTGCAAACTTGTCATCAGTTTCAGTCTGTTTTCCAGATGAGTCTGCTTCTAGTTCTCCCTAATACCTCTAAGTGATTTGAGAATGTTAATAAGACTGGAACTTGATTCTATTATTTTTCAGTAAAGAGGGTAATGAACAAGCATAGTGTAAGTTGTCGTGGGGTTTTTTCTCCTCACTAAGGCGCTTTAGAAGTTTTGTGTGTTACTGATTTCCTTTTAAATAGTCTACTTCCCTGTGAGAAATTCAGTCTACTGATGGCCGCCTCCATCAAAAACTGAAAAACGAAAGACAACTGGCCCCATTATGTGATGTTAGATGTGATTAGGAAGGACATACGACCTACGAACCCACCCATCCATATCAGCCAGAGTTTATGGAAAAAGGAAACGTTCAGCAGTTGAGTTGGCACTCCTTCAGCTTGTTCCTTGAAAAGTCCTACCCTTCCAAATGTGAAGGATATGATAAGGAGCATTGCTCCTTCTAGGAACATCCTGAACTTTTTAAAATGGAAATGTTTTTAGTAATTAAGGCTTTCTACTTCTAAATTGTCAAACCTCCAGCTTCTTCTCTATGTTTTTTTTCCTCTGTGCTGAAGGAAAAAAGCTTTATGGCTAGGACATAGCCCTAGGGCTGATCCTAGACTCCATCTCTGGCTCTGCAGGCGGGATTCTGTCTAAGCAGGGCCAAGCCACTGTGTCAGCTGTAAAACAGGGACAGCACGCTTTTTATCCTGCCATATTATCTGATCTTTCCTGCTCGTAAGTGCTGTCAGCAACTCTGCACAGCTAGTACAATTGGAGGCTCTTGTTGCTATCACAGTACTTCTTTTGATAATAAAAGTAAGAATTTTTTTGTTGTAAGTTCTCTGTAAAGAAAGGTATTGGACTTCCTGTTTCTGTGGTACATTTAATCCAGTATAGGTGATCAGTTAATCTTCTGTTGGTTAGATTAACTATTGATTTCATGATACTGATTCATTGCATAGTTTTCTATCTTCTCTTTGAAAAATACATTATCTGATATTTTTGTAAACCAGCTAATAGCATTGCTTAGGAGAAAACTCACTCAGATGAATCCTTATGTTTTACCTAACAGTATAATTGATTTGGGAAAAAGCTTTCTGTTTATGTAGGAGTTATATTTTCTGTGAATTAAGCCTGCAAGTGTATTACTGTGGCCTTATTGTAATGTATTTATGCATTTGAGTTTTTAACTGGAAGCAAGGATCTGTTCTGGGAATAGCTGAAGGGCTGCCGGTCCCAGTGATCCCATGACCTCTGTTTTGCTGCCTGAAGCTTTGAGTCAGTTTTGAGCAGATGACTATTTTCGAGGTCTTCAGAAGAGAAAAATGAGAGCTACAAGAAAAAATGTCTCTCAGCCCAAAGGAAACAGCACTATATTTTTGTACTTAATGTAGCTGGGAAAATGTGTGAAATACTGCTGCCTTAAAAAGATTCTTGCAGCTTAATTTGTAAAACAGGGAGCTTCCATTACAGTCTGTGTGAGATGGAGCAAATTGGCATTGTAAGTTAGTTTGCATTCAGGCTTGCCTAAGTGTACCGGAGCATTCTCTTTCCTGAGAGGTGAGTCTTGCTGTTGTTTAAGATCAGCAGGAATATTTCAATAAAAACATTATCTGACCTTCTTGGTATTTTTCTACAACAGATATTTTCGCTAGAGTTCGTAAATCTTTGTTCCTGTCTCTTAATTTCTTCAAAACTTGTGTTAGTGTTGATTTCTGTACTAAAGGTAGTATGCAGGATACCAACAATGATGGCAGCAGTGGTTTTACAGGTTCATAATCATAGAAGGGTTCGGGTTGGAAGAGATCCTAGAGATCATTTAATCCAACCTCCATGCCATGAGCAGGGATGCCTCTCAACTAGACTAGGTTGCTCAAGGCCTCATCCAACCTGGCATTGAACACCTCCAGGGAGGGGACATCCACCACCTCTCTGGGCAATCTATTCCAGAGTCTCACCACCCTCATACTGAAGAACTTCTTCCTAAGATCTAGTCTAAACCTATTCAAGTTCAATTTAAAACCGTTTCCCCTTGTCCTGTCACTGGACACTCTATGAAAAGTCCCTCTCCAGCCTTCCTATAGATTCCCTTCAGGTATTGGAAGGCAGTTATAAGGTCACCCCAGAGTCTTCTCCAGGCTGAACAATCTGGGTGCCCTGAGCCTATCTTCATAGCAGAGATGCTTCAGCCCCTGGATCATCTTTGTGGCCCTCCTCTGGACTCATTCCAACAGATCTATGTCCCTTTTATGGTGGGGACACC
>JAVSBS010028798.1:75300-112190 GCA_033124195.1 Coracias cyanogaster | reverse complement strand
GCAACATGTTGGAGAGCATTGCTGGTAAATAACCTTCCTTTAAATTGTTCTGTGGTATCTTTCAACAACCAGTTGGAAGGACAAAGAGGAAAATACGTACATGCCTTCATATTGAAATATGCGTGGGCAAAGATAAATGAAATGCAGGATGTACATTTCTAGGCCCATCTTATTTTCTGCTAGGTATGCAGTTGCTATGGTAATACAACAGCAGTTTAAAAAAGAAAAAAGTAGCTGAAGGTGAGAAGTTACTAATGCCTGTGTAGAATGAAGCCTGGTTTAAATCTGTAACTTCTCCAGTAACATCAATGTTGAGTTTAACTGGAATTAAACTGTGGGAAAGAAAGTGAGGACACTTGATTTGATGCTGATGGCTTTGCATGTTGTCTTACAGTTTGAAAACATTTCTTATAGTAATATGTATGTAATTGAATGGCCTTCTCCTGAGTACTGCTTGGTTTTGGGGTTCTCTCAACATAACCAGCTGAGCCAAACAAAGGTTTTGTAGTTTGGGATAAACTGAACTCAGGATAGTGTTGGTGCAGGGTCCAGTGAGATACTTAAATATATATACACATTCTTTAATACATATGCTGCCTGAAAAAAAAAAGCACTGTTACATAGGTATGTTTTACAGATGAAATGCGCTCTTTGGAGCTACTAAATACTCTGTTCAGTGAGATTTGAGTAGGAAAATTTGGTGAGCTGCCTGCTTAGGTGCCTCAGGTGAAGACGGTGTAGTGCTCACAGTTGTGTCCTCTTACAGTCAATGTTCTAGGCTGTCTACTAAGTGTGGCTCTTCTTTAAACTGAGTTTCTTTACCAGGCAGGCAATTCTGGCTCTGCGTGTGAAAAAGGGAAAGACACACATGTCAATCAGTAGTGAACCAGGTACATGGCTGAGTACCCTTTGACTAATTTCGTGTGAAACATTTGGGGAAAATAGTGCTCTTCTCACATGTGCTCTCTGCTTGTGTCAGCAAAAGCAGAAATTTGGGAGGAAGCATCAGGTGTGCTGAAAAGTCCAAAGTGTTCTGATTGCTGCTCACATGTTACAAGAGTGGGTTTGCCGTTTTGTTCCTGGCTTTGAGATTGTATCAATAAATTGATTGTTTTTCAGACATGTAGGTGTGTATTTTTCCCAGTCTGAGATGATTGCAGTTATGTAAATAGAAATAGCTGAGGTTTCCGGTTTGGAAATTAGGCTTAGTGCTCTCAAGTGAAACTTTTAAAAATAAGCAAACTAGAAAACTTTTTCAACAGCTTGTTGCAAACTCCTTAACTAACCACTAGGAACTAAAAAGGAAGGCAATTTATAATGGGCGCTTTTGTGGACTTGCATCAAGTTTTGGAACAGATGAGTACTTTGAGTTGAGATTGAGAACTGGGATTTTTTTGAATGCTGCATGAAAAGGAAAATGTTTGAGAAAGTGTTAAGCTTTTGGGCTTAACCCTTGTATTTGGTTAGGTAATAGAACTGTTGGCACCACTGGAGTCCTTGCTTTGGACATTATTTTTTTTTTCTTTTTCTTCCCCTTTATGGCTGCAGTGCTCCAGGTGAAATGAGGATTTTTCTTGTACTGACAGTGGTATCATCAGACAGGCATTTGTCAGATTTTTCTGGAACTTGTAATTACTTTCAATAAGTCTGGTCTATCTGTTCAGAGCTTCTGTAGTTGAATGTTTTGGTAAGCTTTCTTTTTCCCCACTGTGTGAGGTATCTGGATATAAAGGGAGGCTAGAGTCTTCTGAATATCTTATGCTATCCTTTAGAAAGTAATTTTTTTTTTTTCCTTGTTTCAGTTAACTAGTTATAAAACTATCGCCAGCCCTGGGAACTGCAGATGTTCTGTTAGTCTCTCAGTTGCTGTTACTGGTTAATAAATAATATCCTGACTATTGCTGTATCTTTAGTGCAGCGTGTTTGAAGTCTGAAACTCGAATCTCTTTACTGTCTCTTCTGGGAATTAAAGAGAAGAGAAAAGCTCCTGTGTATTGTATGTCCCTGGTTTGTTATCTTCAATATTTTGAACTAAAACCATTGTGCAGTTCTTCCCATACAGAAGCAACACAATGGCATGTGGCAAGTGATTCTTCCATGTATGGGTAGCAGTGGCTACTGTTACCTATTACTTGAAAGTGAGAACTCATTTTGAATTTCAGTGTCTATTTTAATCTTAATCTCTGCTTTTCACTTAAAGCACAGGCAGGAGTTTAGTTGTGGGATTATATGCAAGTTGTGTAAAAGCTCTACCTTCTGATTCTGTAACTACCACATTAATTCACTTCTTGGAGCTGAGTTATTTGGAGTAGATGATTCTGACAGCTAGGTTTTGTTGTGCAACTGTACCCAAATTGTATTTCTTCTGCGGGAGTCTTAGATTAACATTACCTTTTCATTCAGTTGTGCTTTTTATCTTGAAGAATTGAGGAAAAAAGACTGAGCTGAGAACGGGCCTGTTCTGCAGAACTTTGAAAAAAAGAACACTGCAGTGAAGCCATTCTTACTGATGAATTTCTAGAAGTATTCTGTTAATTCTGAAGTTTAGATCAATTTTAAAAAGTGATTGTTCCCGCTTGGTTTGTAACTCTCACTTTGTGCATCATGTTGCCTTGAAGTGTTTGAAGTGTTGAATAAATGATGGGTGTCTTGCATGTAAGGTACAGTACTTATTATAAATATATAAACATATTTAAATATATATAAAGTATCTGTGGTGAGGCTATTAATGTGTTTATATAGAGTGGTTTGCCATTGCTTTGTAACCTTTACTTTTTAAAAAGCAGTATATTCACAGATTTAAATTCCTTTTCAGCTCCACTTACCTCTCAATTCCCCTCTACCTGGAAGTGAGTTGACTAAGGAGCCCTTTCGATGGGATCAGAGGTTATTTGCCTTGGTTCTCCGTTTGCCTGGTATTACAACACCAGAACCAGAGCAGATGACAGGAGTACCGGTGGATGACTCCGCAATCACACCTATGTGCGAAGTCACAGGAGGTGAGTGCACTGGCTTCCTTTGGCTAGTCAATATTTTTGAAAATGAAAAATGAATTCAATTTCGCTTTATGAAGCATGTATGTGGTAGAGTAAGTATTTCTAAGGTCTTATATTTCTTGTAAAAACACAGAAATCCAATATAATAAAACTGAAGACACTCACTGCATTAAAGCTACAGACAATTTAACATGTCTTGGAAGTAAAAATCTACTTCAGCAGTTTTTTAGAAGAGAAAAAAATGTACTTTTTTCTATGCACCTTAGTATCACACTTAGAAATTGTAAGAATTGAGTCTGTTCTGCAGTACAGTTTTGCTAAATTCCTGGCATGCTCTGCTCTGAAGAAGCCAAAAGTAAAGGAAATGTGTTGGGTTGTGGGTGGATTGTTTTATTTTTTTCCCCCCAGAGCATGCAGAATTTCTGCAATGCAGAATGTGGAATAATTCTGCAAAATTGATACTTTTCTCTCGATCATAACCCAAATTCTTTAATCTCTTAGAAATTCTATTCCAGATTAATCTCAGGCATTAATTTTATAATTTGTTTGTAAAAGTTTTTGATTACATCACATATTCAAAACATAATGATTCTTCTGAGGCATCGGAGGGGATGTGATAAAAAGCAAGCAAAGGGATTTAAAAAGCGTTCCAAAAGGATTTGATTCCACTGCTTTCTGACTGTAGTGTGGGCTGTATTAACGGTGCCTTGAAACATGTGCCGTGGGCAGTTAAGCGGTGATGTCTGTCACAAGGGGGAGCCCATTTGCCGTGAATGTAACCACGAATTGGAAGTAAAGTGATTAATGGGCTCAAACCCAAACATTTCCAATGAAGTGCATGTAATGCTGTCACTGCTTCACTAGGCTGCCTTGCTTCTTAAACAAAGAGGAAGTGCTTGACAGAAGCTTTAAATCGGTGATCCACACATAAATCAATGTGTGCAGCAGGTGAACGGTTTTGAATGATCCAAGTTAAAATAAGGGCAGAAGCACTGAAGAACCTTAACCTTGGCTGTTTCATTTTAGGTCGATCATATTGTGTGTGCTCTCCAAGAATGCTGAATCAGTGTCTTGAGTCGTTGGTGCAAAAAGTGCAAAGTGGAGTGGTAATAAATTTTGAAAAAGCTGGACCGGATCCCTCACCAATTGACGGTACTTGAAATTTTTTACACTGTGATACCAAATGGCAGGAATGACTATTAATGTAATTTAGTGAACTTAATGTAATAGTTGCCAAAACAAAAGGAAAACAATTGCAATTTGAAGGACCTGCTAGGTCCGAAATTCTGTTGTACATTTTCAAAATACTGGCTATAGCTGGTAGACTGTGTAGGTCTGTGTAGGTGTAAAGCCTCTACATTTGGTCATATTACTCAGGTAATCTTAATTGCTGTTTTTCATGTCAAGCATAGTTAAGTGGGTTAGGAGTCTTAAGCAGTAATTTTTAACCAGCTAGAAATGTAAATAGCTTGATATGGAAACACTGTGGGTTTATATGCTTATCCCTTTTTGATTAATGTAGTAAAGTAGCTGTATTAAAAGAGCAAACATGACTGTGCAGCCTTAACTTCTTGTTCTGAATGGCTAAGCTAGGTCCCTCTTACAGACTTCCCTCACTGAGAAATGTTTGTGGGATTTTTTTAATCCTGCTTTGCCACAATAAAAAGTTAGTCCAGCAGTATTAGGCATGTGTATCGGCTTTTTTTAAGCATGGAGATTTGAAGATTATTTGGTAATAACAATGGGAGGAGGAAAAGCCTGATTGTTATGAAGGGCTCCAGATAATTGGCCTTCTTAGCTCTGATCCTGTAAACATTCAATGCTTATTTGGTTTCTCACAATTTCTGGGCTGTTGCAGAAGTGCTTACTGAAAACTATCAGCTATTCTTAGAAATGATACTAACTGCAGGAAGAGCTTCCCTGGGGGTATAGTTCTTAAACTCTTCACAGAAGTTAATATTCTTTCTGAGTTTTAACATGGAAAAAAAGACTCATAAAGCCTTTTTCTTCTGTAGATGGGCAGGTGGATATATCTAGACCCTTTGGACCCCAACCTTGGCACAGCTGTCACAAACTTATTTATGTCAGACCAAACCCTAAAACTGGGGTTCCTATAGGTCATTGGCCGGTTCCTGAATCCTTTTGGCCTGATCAGAATTCTCCAACGCTGGTACGTACTGAAGCTTGATAAAGCAAGGGGTTTGTGTATGGGGGAATATTCCAGCATTTCCAATTTGCTGATTTTTTTGTCTTGAGATACATACTTACTGTAGCTACTGTAAAAGCAGCGTGACCAAAGAAGGAATGACATACAGACCTGTGTTGCAGTTATCTCAGCTAAATTCCTGATAAGCAAATAATACAATAGGATTGCTTTCTAGTAACTTCAAAGCATTAAGAAACTGCCTCCAACAGATTTATTTGTTGTCCTAGTACATGCACGTAGTGTTTCTGTTTGAACTTTGTTAAAATATCAAACCAGAAATAAGGTCCATTTTGATAATAGACCATCAAATTCTATTGCCTCGCAGATGGTATTCATCTTAATAGTATGATCTTCCCAATTTCAAATCCTTGTCATAGTTCTGTCTTCATTCTAGCAGGTTGAATGTAGCTTCATCTGTTGTTGTTCAGTGTAGCTATATCTTCAATTTATATCAAGTAGAGAAACTCACCTTAGTTTTTAAAATGTTACCCACAGAATTCATTTTCTTTGTTCTTTTTCTTAAGAGTGCATGCCACTGCCTTTTGTTTGGTCTGAGAACTAATTATTAGTATAGTATAATGTATTTTTGTATTTCTACGAATCTTTGAAAATCATTAAAGTAGAAATAATGCGGTTGTATAATTGTTTCCTACATTTCTTGATAATTTTTGATTGTTTATGTTTTTTTTATCTGAAGCTAATGTGCTGACTAGCAAACTCATTGAACTTTTATCTCCTTTGAAAAATATATGAAGTCCTTTGAAATACGAGTTGTTGAGGAGTGATACTAGTATGAAGTTTTAGTCATGCTTACAGGTTTGATATTGCTGGTGTCTGGGGCCACATTCGTTGAAGGATGTGGATGGCCTTATGAACTACAAAAGAAAAGCATATATGAATAAAAGTAAATTTAATGTAGTCATTAAAAAACAAAGCATCATTGTGTACTGGATATTGAAAGGCTGCTCTGTAGGAAACTGTCTAATGTGCTCCTCTTGATCACTATCAGTAGCATGTCTGCCTCTAGTTGCTGCATAGAGTCAGTACATCTTGCTACAGATCTTGTCAGGTAAAGAGACGTTGAACTAAATCTGCTAAAAACATGAGGTTGACTATCCAAATAGAAGATGAGAAACAATTCTCTCAGCTGTAGCATGTGTAGCTCTCGTCACTGCATAAGGCACTGGATTATTGCATGGGCAGCTAAATTCCTGTTGACATCAATTGGAATTTCACATGAAAACTTCCTTATGCAATGCTGGGGAGCCAAATTTGCTGATGGTGTTTCAAGACTTGTATTTCCTTGCTGTTCTGAAAATAGTGTTAAAACTTAGCATAAGTTGTAGCTCTTGTTTACCTAAGAATCCATAGTTAGATATTTGTCTTTTCCTTCCTGTTACCTGATCCACAGTGGAGTTATCTCAAACAGTCCTACCCCCACAACTGGTTTGTGTACTATAGGTAATGACATCAAGTATAAAGGCTTTCTTAAATTTCTATGAATGTCTGCTAATAATGTGTTGGCAGATCAACATGTAAACGGCTGCTCCCACTGCTCTGAGGTAAAAATAGTGTTGCTGTCCAGCCAAGCATTACTGGACTTCTCAAGTCTTAGCATTCAACTTCTTCTGCAGCCTTTTTATTCCTAGTATAGCTGCTTCATGGCTTGGTCAAAAATTCCACCACAACTATTTATTGGAGACATCCTCTTTGAAGAGAATTGCAGTTCCTTCATTTGTTTGGGTCTCCTGGTTCATGTACACTGGGACAGTACACCTTCCTCAGAATGGAGACACTCAAGGCAAGACCAGCTCCGTGGGCAGATAACATTTGGGTGGCTCACCCTAAAACGAAGAGGCTAGAGCTTATAGATGTAGAAAAATTACTTTCAAGATGAGTTGGTAGGAAGGTCCAAGAAACCCTGTGTTTCCCTAGTTAATCTTATGTATTTATTAGTTACTTTCTTGTAAACAGACTAAATAGAAGGAGAATTCCCAGCTGAGCTCTTGCCCAGATTCTAGTGGCCTTGGAGGAGGCTCAGCAAGTGTAAGAGCTTACTCTCCTGAATACCCTCCAGTGGAAGGCATACAGCTCCAATTTTCATCATGCATAAAAAAACCCCCAACTTTCCCCTTCAGCAAACAAAATTTCAAGTATGTTGTTAATTTGGACTTGAAACTCAGGGCACAAAGGCCTTTTCTTTTTGGTCAATGGGAAGGTTAAAATCAAACGCTTAAATTGCTTGAATTGAGATAACTTTTCATAGATCTAGTTAAGATGTGTGTTCTTAAACTTGTTTGCTCTGAATTCGTACCACTCTTAGTCATTATAATTCAGTCTGAATTTCGTAACTGTTAAATTTGCCAAGAAGGAAAAGTGCTGGAGGAAGTCAGCAAATGCAAAAGCACAGCGCCTGCTTCTGTGGGGAATAAAAATGGACATGCCCCAGCATAGCATTGGAATTTGTTTTGTCCCCACTGGGCTTTAATTCCATTTGCAAAGTTTTTGTGTATATTCAGGAAGTTTTACTTGCAGACAGCTCTAGACTTACTAGGGAAAATAATTGACGTTTATTTAGAAAATAAGACTGCTTTGGATTGTAAGTCAGTGCTAACATAATAAGTTAATTGCTTAGGGCTCATTAATAATAACTATGAATCCTGCATTGAATAAGCTCCTAAAATACGTATTGTTTTCAAAGAACTTGTATTACTTTAGTTGTCGTAGCACAGTGACATTTTAATCATTGTGCAGACTTACTAACCGTGGAATGTTTGTGTTTAGCCACCTCGCACATCTCATCCTGTGGTGAAATTTTCCTGTACTGACTGTGAACCAATGGTCATTGACAAGCTGCCTTTTGATAAATATGAGTTAGAACCTTCACCACTGACCCAGTTTATCCTGGAAAGAAAATCCCCCCAGACCTGCTGGCAGGCAAGTAGAGTGCATGCTGAATTGAAGTTATTTACAGAATGCTGGTTTTCATAGACTTTATAATCAAAATAGTATGTAAAATTTCAGTACACAATATTTTGGATTCACACACAACGTAATGTGTTTTATTGCAGGTGTATGTGAGCAATAGTGCAAAATACAGTGAACTTGGTCATCCTTTCGGTTACTTGAAAGCTAGTACAGCGCTGAATTGTGTGAATTTATTTGTGATGCCTTACAATTATCCAGTCCTCCTTCCGCTGCTAGGTAAATACCATTTTATAAAAACTTTCTTAGGTGGTAGGCAATTGAAAAATGGATTTAATCTAAATAGATTACTGCAATTATTCCAGTGTTAATCACACACCTGTAGAAAGGTAGAATGTTGTGCAATGTATTTGTCATCACTTAGCTGCTTGTACTTGTCACCAGTTGGCTGATCTTCGTGACTCAGACTCAACGTGTAAGATGACTTAATCATCATTCTTTCAGATATGTTTTGCTATGACTTATTTCATTATTTTAGAAGCCATTTTTCCCAATCTGTTGTCTCAATTACCAATTTAGTTTGATAAATAATTGATCAGATTCTATCTTTTGGCTGCAGCATTTATTTTGTGTGTGTATATTTAGTTTAGTTGTATATATGTTAAAATACATATGAATTTGAGCAGCGAAGAATTGGCATTTCTTTGAGTTTCTTTTATTAGAAAAAAAATGCAGTGCTGCCTAAACATGCCTTTCATTTTGTTTCATCTGTAACCATCAGATGACTTGTTTAAAGTGCACAAGGCAAAGCCTACATTGAAATGGAGACAGTCATTTGAAAGCTATTTGAAGACGATGCCACCTTATTATCTTGGGGTAAGATGACTTACTGTGTTAAAATTTCTGTTTTATTATGTAACTGTAGTTATCTTTCTACTGTGGGTGTATTTCCTATTTGAAGTAGAAATACATATTGCATTATGAGAGAATAGCTAAACTTTATGCGTAATGATACTTACTGTTTTTGCTGGAGTCTTGCGGAAGGCTTGAGACCTGAATGTTATGAAAATTTCATCAGCTGTGACTTGTATATAAATGTTATTTCTGTTAATAATTGATTCTGTATGAATGGAGCAATGCTTTAAAACAACAACAAAACAATGCTGCCCTGAAAGTCTTGTTTTTTCTTCTTTTCTAACTTTGAGGACCTCATGTTCTATTTGAAACAGATACAGTTAGTTGAAGTATGTATGCAACACTTATATTGTATAGTCATAATAACTTTTTATTCCCTGTTTCAGCCTTTGAAGAAAGCTGTGAGAATGATGGGAGCACCAAACCTTATAGCTGACAATGTGGAATATGGACTTAGTTACAGTGTCATTTCATATCTCAAAAAGTTGAGTCAGCAGGTAATGTTGAAGCAAAAGAGCAGTAAAATCTTATTCTAATATCAGGATAGTCTTAAAACTCAAGTTCAATGGCTTTGAAGGAAAAAGGAGCAGAAAGAGCAAGTTAATACTTTCCCATATGGTATTAGCAGAAAAGCATTTCAGTTTTCTGAATTAAAGGAAAAATTAACATTTAAATATAGACTGTATAGCCTGGGCTGTAAAGATAGGTATGAGGGTATGAATTGAGATTTTTTTTTTTAATTTAAGGAACATTTTTGCTTGTACGGACAGTAACGTACTTTTTTCCAAAAGAAAACATGTTGTTTTACCTTAGATATTAAAGATGTTCTAGCATTTTTTTTGGAAAACAGATTTGTACTTTGTGCATCTGAATCAGAAGGTGTCCTTTTTTTCAGCTTGTGAAATTAAGTGGAAAGTGTTCAATAAATATAAACTGATGTAATTCAGAATCTCAAATAAGGATACAGATGTGGCAAGTGACCTTCTGAAATTGTTGACTGTGTTCAGAATAGTGCCCATATCTTTGACTAGTCTCCTGCACCGACTAAAGCATTTCTACCCTGCTACCTCCACTTTGGTTTTGTTGAACTGTGCATGTTAAGCTTTCTTGTTCAAGATAATAAAATGATGCAGTAGGCTTGAAACTTCTAAGAAACAGTAGTACAAGTACTTGTAATATAACTAATGAGTTCTTGTGGACCAGCTTTTTCTTAAAACTTTAATATAAATGGCTATTTGGGGAGGCAAACCTCTTGAAATTTGCAGTATGTCCTATTAAATCATAGTCATGTCGCTCAGTATTCTTTGAACTGATCTCTCAACCTAGACATGTTAGTCTCCTAAAATATAATTATATGCACTGCAAATTGTACTTAAAATTTTAACTTCCAAAAGGCATTGCCAGTAGAGACTCAGTATTCTTAATAAGTGCATGTTCAAATTCTGAGTAGTCTACAAATTTATGTGAAACAGCAAAACCAACATTAGCAGGTGTATTACTAAATTGCTTTTGGCACTTTGTTCAACTATTCTGCCAAAAAGCTGGCATTTATGAACATGTTTGATTTTGGTACAAATCTAACATAATATTGAGGGTTTAGTCTGTCTAGTCAAACAGAATTGGGTATTATGTATTTAATATTTATTAATGTTATGACTATTCATACTGAGCTTTTAAAAAGTTGATACCATCGTGTGACTGATCACAACTATAGTTGTGGGACAATCGGTCTTTTGAGAGTTGTTAGCTGGTATCGTAGAAAACAATCTATGTGAGTACAGACAGATTTGCAGAGAATTACTAGTCAAATTACGGCAATCTATGAAAATAAAAGCATTGCATGCATCTTGGTGCTTAGATACCATAATGGGCAGCAGAGGAGAAATATGCAGAAGACCTCGGCACAAACTGTTCACTATATTTAATATTGTAATAAGCATTAAATGGTTATGTATTAAACAGTCCTTAAGCATTCATCCTGGTTATGATCGTCATAGTGTATTAGCACATTGTTGAATCTTCTGGGTAGGAATTTAAAATGAATAAGTCTGACTAATCCTTTTAAGAGCATATTGTCAATTTTATTTATTTATTTATTTCAAATTAAGGCCAAAATAGAGTCCGATAGAGTCATTGGCTCTGTAGGCAAAAAGGTAGCGCAAGAGACTGGAATTAAGGTCAGAAGCAGATCACACAACCTGTCTATGGCACATAGGAACGATTTGCAACATCTGCTACAGGGGATTACTGGGGAAATTCCTCATAGACCTCTAGACCTCAATATGAAGGAGTATGCTGGGTTCCAAATAGCTTTGCTGAATAAGGTAAGCACCACTGTGTGTAATGTTGTTATTTTCAATATACTTCCATTGAAATGCTAGATATTGTTTCATTCATGGTATTAACTGGAACTTTATTTACTGGAACCATAGGATTTGAAACCTCAGACTTTTAGAAATGCTTATGATATACCCAGAAGAAATCTTTTGGATCAGTTAACACGAATGAGATCTAATTTACTGAAGAGTACTCGCAAGTTCCTCAAAGGACAAGATGAAGGTCAGATAACAGTTTATTTTTTTTGTCTAGCCAGGATATAATTGGTACTAGAAAATGAAGACTCTAACAAATAGTGTAGTTCTTTAAAACTTAGTGAATGTCTGATACTGCCATTAAACTCATGGTTTTTGAGAATTTTATTTTTCCTTTTAATTTAGTGAAAGAAAAAATGGTGAGGGTAGAGAAGATTGCAGATTCACTGCTCTGTCCTTCAGTTCATATGAAGGGACTGGGCTTTTACGTAAGATTCTTTGTTCCCTGTTTTTTTTCCCAACGTTAATGATGTATGTGACAAAAAATCACAGAACAGTTCTGAACATTACAATCTCTCTCCATAGAAGTGGATCATGAGCAGTAGAAAATTCAGCTTGCTCACTGGGTGCTGCCAGTGTGATTCTTTTTCCCTTTAGGCCATCAACAAATAGTTCTGTAGTCTGCTAATTTATTCCTTTACCTTTCTGCTGTGTCTTCTGGAGCTGCTTTATGGCATCTGACAGAAGATGATGAATAAGAGGAGAGGATCAGAAGGGCAATGCAAGTGAAAGTGTACATTACATTAGTCCTGCCACTACTTAGGTCGGATAAACTTCTGTGATCAAGAGATAATGTAATGTGAAATGCAGAGAAGCTTGTTTTTTTGGGGAGGGGGTGAAACCATGTGATGACTAATGCTGGTGGGATTTTCTTCTGCTGTTTCAAAGGCTTGGTAACTTTAAACCCCTAACTGGTTTAGAATTAGGTCCTATGGATTTTAAGTATTTGCTGATTCCAGTGGTCAGAAATCACCATTGCTTCAGGAGAATGCTAATCTCAGCAAATTTTGGTTGGCTAAAATTGGGTAGAGTTATGTCAAAGCAGTATGCAGCGTGGCATTGCTACTTTGCATTAATGTATCTTTTTTGTTTGTAGTAATGTTCTAGTTACAATTTGTTCCAAGTCTGGTCTTTTACCTATCTGGCCTGTTGCAAAGTTGTGGGACACACTGGAAAACTAGCATCCCTGCATGACAACTGTTGCTTATTTCCCTGTCGTAATGATAAATACACAAGACATGTACTGATTCATTTAAGCAGATTTCCTGCACTCACACCACGATGTTGTAAATGCCAGTTAGGCAAGAATAATGGTGAGTTTTGCACATCTATTTTGTTAATGCGCTTGATGGAAGACTGAAAACTGGAGGTGTGAAGTGGATACAGACTAAATATATATACTAAATTCTCATACAGTGAGCAGTATCATATATTAATAAACCCTTCTGTTATGATAGATCAAGTTCACAGTGTACCTATAGCACAAATGGGAAACTACCAGGAGTATCTAAAACAAATACCTTCTCCACTCCGAGAGCTTGATCCTGATCAACCACGAAGGCTTCATACATTTGGCAATCCATTCAAACTGGACAAAAAGGTGACATTTCTTTTCTGTGAAGTTTTTAAAAAAACGTGCTGTTGGGTGTGCTGCTGATTAAACCATTCAAAGAGCAGTGTATTGGAGAAGCACTTCCAGGTGTTTGGAAAAGTACTGTTCTAATGGTTTTCCATCAGTAGTATCCTATGGAGGGCAGTCTTTATTGGAAAACCAGTATTACGCCTCTTAATTGAGGCGTAATGAACTACATTTGTCATTGTTGTATAGCTAATACCTAATTGTGTTTCTTCATTTCTTCACCAAACTTCCCCAGTAAAATGCTTCCTGTAACTTTCAGAGCATGGACTTTCCATTTTGTCCACATCTGTCTTGGACTTGACCTAATTACCGATATAATTTAGAGCTATTCTTTTAAATTTACTAAAAAGGAATTTTGATGTCCCACTTGGTCTTACTTGGCAGATTGCTGGATAATGGCCTTAAGCACATTGACTTAGTCTAGGAAAGATTTGGTTGGCATTTGAGAATTCAGTACATAATGGCAGGTTGTACATAGTTGCCTTATACATGCTAAACATCATCATAATATCATAGCATTCATTATATTTTATCTTACGTCTTTTTGTTATAAAGTTTTTAAGAATTCTCCCATTAAATTAACTACAGGGAATGATGATAGATGAAGCAGATGAATTTGTGTCAGGACCTCAAAATAAACATAAAAGGCCCGGAGAACCAAATATGCAAGGGATTCCGAAAAGACGACGTTGTATGTCCCCTCTGCTCAGAGGTCGACCGCAAACTCCTCCCGTTGTGAATAACCACATTGGAGGAAAAGGGCCACCAACACCAATCACACAAGCACAGCCTGACCTTGTTAAACCTATTCCTATTCACAAAAGTAAGTGAATCTTCACCTTCTTTAGAGAGTTTGCTTTTTAATTTATGCAAAAAACTTTTAAAATGTAGAAATACCATTGGCTCATTTCCCAAGTATGGTAATTTTATCTATCGTTTTTGAAAACAAAGTATTCAAGTATGCATCTGGGGTTAATTACAGAAAGAATTAATATAGTCCTTCAAGCAGAAGTCTCTTTAATGTGAACTTCCCAATATAAACAGTATTTCCTGTATTAAATGAGGAGACAATGTGAACAGTCAGAATGGTGTTCTTCCTTTGCCTGGGAATTCAGATGCTCCCAAAGTATCACAACATGAATTTAATTGAATTTTGCTGTAGTGCAGTGAATTCATTTCCCTTAGTTTGGAGCCGAGGTGCAGTGTAACAGTCTTGCTCACTGTTCTGCACTGAAGTAAACTTTGTCAGTTCAATTTAATGGGGAAAGACAAGTATGTCATAAAAGCACATTTTACAGGTGCTTTTTTTCTTAGTAGTCTGTATAGTAATTTCCCTTTTCTTATAGAGAATATACCTGTGATTTGTTTAAGTTATTAATTGCCAGGAGATAATGTGCTTTGTGTTACAACCCGGAAATGTTTTTCTTATGCCTGGCGTGTACAGCAGACTACACAAGCTGTAGCATAGCTTTACAAGAGTTTGATACTGAAATGGCCCTCTAACTTCTATCAGGTGATAAAAGAATGTGAAACTAGCAGGTGTCATCTTTGTTTTTTCAGCATCAGAAACAAATAATGAGATTACAATGGATGATGTGGTTGAGAATCATGTTACAGGCCCACTTTCATCAGATATTTTCCCAAATGCTGTGGATTCAGAGTTTTCAATGTCCTCTTCTCCGTTCAATTCATTGGATCGACCAGCAGATCATACAGAGGATGTAGGCCATGAACATTTAGGGAATAACTTGAATGTTGATGGGTTTTTGGAGAACCATGAGGAATCAGGTAGTAAAGAACAAAGTACTGAAGAGAATTCGCCAATGTCTTCACCCAGCAAAGGGAAAAAAACAGTGCATTGCAGAAGTTCCAGAGAGATTAATATAGAGCTAAGAGCACAAATTATGAAAGAGATCCGAAAACCAGGAAGGAGTAAGTATACCAAATCTTTCTTTCAGATGATTGGTATGAGAGCTAGACAATGAATTAATTTTAGATCACTATTTTGGAAACATACTGAACCATGACACTGAAGCAAAATAAATATAAAGCAGAAAATAGTTGTTTTAAAACCTCTGCTAAAAACTTTCTGGATGAGTGATTAAAACATTACTATACCTATCAATGTTTGTGAAAGTCATGTTTTCTACTATTATCAGTATTAGAATTAACTTGTTAGGCGTTCCAGTAATATCCTAAGCTTGTAGCATCATTTCAGCTCATTAAACAGCATGTCATTGCTACAGGATTTTTTGACAGGAGATACATCCTAAAAGCTTACAAATGCTGAACGAAATCTGTTGCATTTCACTCTATTACAACACATCTGTACAGGTATTTCTTAAGTAACTGTAATTTTGCTCTTTATCTTTAAGAATATGAAAGAATCTTCTTTTTACTGAAGCATGTACAAGGAAGCTTACAAACCCGACTGATATTTTTACAAAATGTTATTAAAGAAGCTTCAAGGTATGTAACTGAATTGTATTAATCTTCTAAAACTGCACCATGTACTGCCGTATGTAGCTGCTTGACAACCACGCACTTCTTTGTTTGAAACTTGCCAAGACAATGCATTGCACTGCAAGTAAAAAATTTGCTAGCAAAATACCCACAAACTTCCTGATGTGTGTTGTTTGCATGAGCTTACTTTTTTGCCTCAGACTTTGTCTTATGTTAGCAGCTGTAACTGCCAAACCACCATCAGTGTAGATGTACAGTGGTATAGAATGAGAAGGCAACTTTAGAAAATGGTTCAGCTTCCCAATTTCATGTGTGAGTGTACTGCTGATCTGGAGAACTGACGGAACTGCGTATCACTGTGAATTAGGTTTTTCTGAAACAGTTGAAATTCATTATTTGGCATCAACTCACAATCTTGGACTAAAAATAGTTTAGAGATCCAGGTATGATCCACAAAGATATGGCTCTGCTCTTCACATTTGTTTCCTCCAGAGATATTGTCCTGTCTGAAGCTGTGGAAATGGGAGATAGATTTTCTCTGGAGTAGAGAGACTTGCTGACGATTTAAACCCTGTGTTGTTAATTGAGGTAGAAACTGTTCCTTACAGCATCGTTAGACCACACTTGCTTAGCCTTCTAGGTGCTTACTAAGAGGAAGAAAAGAAGAAACATGGAATTATGGTTGGAACCAACAGTGTTTGAGTTGAAGTGAACTAGTAATTCCAGCATCTTGCTTGGTCATAAATATAACTGTAACATTGATGCTTATTTCAGAAGCCTCAAAGAATAGTTGATTTTTTTTTTTCCTCTAATCTGTTTTTGTAGTAGTCAGCTTTTTTTCCTGTGGTATTATTAAACAAATTTTATGATTAAATAAAAATCAAAGTTATTTTTGGATAAAATAGTGCTGAGAGTTTAAGGTACGCTGAATGTTGGACATTCATATGGCTCTTCTAGCCTTCTACTGCCAGCACAGTGGGGCATGTAGACTTATATAGATTATAATATATCTTCCTATATAATATGTAATGCAATTAGTTTCTCATTCTTTTTCTTGATGGCTCTTTATTGTTATATCACCTGTCAGAGTTGTTCCATAGCCTGTAGATTATATGTGCTTTCTCACTGTCTCAGCACACCAAAACAATCTTCCTTCTTCTAGAGTCTGTGTCAGTCCTTAGCAGGATTGGAATACTTGTGCCTCTAAAATTAGGCTCTTTAGATCATCAGTAATTCTCATTTCTGTTGCACAGCCTATCTATTCCCGTTATCTTGAGTTGACTCTTTCCTTAGAAAATTTGGCAGCAGTTGATTGTTGCTGTTGGATGCCTCAGAGTTAAATGCTGATTCCCACCATAGCCAGCAGTTTTCTGTAACTACTAATGAAAAAGGTTGGCAATTCTGTTTCCGTTGACTGTTGTTAAACTTTGATTTTTGTTGGTTTGAGTGTAGGAACAGTTTAATCTACCCCCTTTCCTCTTCTCTCCTAGATTAGATTTTTATACAATGGTCATTTTATCCACCTGCCTACAAATCTCTATGCGGTTCTCTGCTTCTTTCCTTATCCAGACAAGCTATCATGCTTAAAACCAAGGTTCCCTGTTCCCTGCCAGAAACATCTTTAGGCTTGCCAGAGTTGCCAAGATACTCTTGTCTTGTTAACTGGTAGCTGACCACTGCAATGCTACAGAATGCAATTCAGATTTGGGTTGCTTGCTCTCTTTAGCTGCTCCAAGGAGCTCTGACTCTCAACACACTCTTGACAATCTCAGCAACAAAGTGTTGCTGCAGCAACAAAGTGTTAAAAACAGTCCCCATTCAGTTCTAGGGGTTAATCCACTGGAGAGTTGAGGGAAGAGGAAGGTTTATAAAACAATCCACAGCTTCCTTTGAAAACGGACTGCCCCACTGTTCCTTTTCTGATAGCAGAAAAGCTATCACTTTTGAGAGGCAGAAACCGAGATGAGGTAGATAATGAAACTTTTTTTTTCTTCTAGTCTATTGTGAAAATATTGATGAGGAAATACCACATCTCAATTTCAAATCCTTAGCTATTTTTGTTCCGACAAAGACTCCTCTTGTGCTTAGTGGTGCACATTTGGCTCTGCCTACGTGGGTAATATTAGTGCTTATAAGGAGTCCCTACTGAACACAAGAGACATGACTTCCCAACAGATGACTATAACTTTGGATGCACAAAATGAAGAGTTATTTAGGAAAGGGCTAAAAGGAATTAGCCTATGCAGTGGAGAAGTCTTCAGTATTTCTGCAGTTGGCATAACAATCCATTTATGGTCCTTGCACTAAGAGTAAGCCTTGTGTTTTTTTTATTCTCTGCTAAATAGTCTAGAGCAAAAGGTGACAAAAAGCAGATCAACATTTTCCAAATCAATCAACTTCTCAGTATGAGAAGTTCAATTCCTTTTATTTATTCTCCAAACTAAGAGCTTTAAGCCACTAATACATGTAGCAAAGCCCCAAGTGTGTACCTAGGCAGAATGCTGAGTAATGCCCACTTGTGCTAAAAGTGCTGGCAAGAATTAATACAACCAATTTCAAAATAATGAGACTTTAGGCTCAATAGCTAGAACTACTGAAGAAAGTTTTATTATTAAAGGTACTAATATTCCTAGCAGAGTGAACAGTTGAATTGGAGTCAGTGCTTAATTTTCTTCATTCCCATATTAATGTGGTAAACTGTTTCTGTTGCCTTGAAAAAAAATAATTTGCTGTAGCATTCAGTATTTGGAAAAGAACTGTCAGTGAAGTGTACTGAAGGGTTTGAAATAGTGCGCTGTAAATCTGAATTCCTATGCTAACAGCAATGTGAGAATAATTAGCAATGTGGTTTTATTCCCCACCTTCCAAGTTTTAAGTTTCTAGGAAATGTCTGCTCTTAGCTTGTACAGCCGCTTCAGAGGGGCTTGAAGGTATGCTGGAAAATAACACTGTGCAATCACTTGCGCAGAATATGAGCACGTTACATTTTCACTAGGATTGTATTATAGTAAAGCACTTTGCTATTAGCTTAAATAAATTGACTTTTACTAGAGGGAATGAGATGGAGTAATTATCTATTTCCCAGGTTAGGACTTCTCAACAAGCAGGGAGCAGTTGTGAAAGCAATGGCTAAGAATGGAGGGGAAGCAGTACTTGAAGTGTGCGGTTTCTAGGGGGTTACTGTGGAGATTTGTGATGAGAAAGATGGGCAATGGCCCACAGCATGGGTATTCAATGAGGTGTTAAGTAGCTGGGAATGGGAGTTTTTCCCTGTAGTCAAGCTGGGACTGTGGTCTGGGAATTAGGGCTGATGCCATATTTCTGTGAGCCAAGAACATGGACTAGGAGACCTGGCCAGGACTAGAGGCTTTTGCAGGGATTTAGTAAGGTCATAGGACTAAACTCAGTGTGTAATTCAGAATAGTACCGAATTGAGAAAGTGTGTGATCTTTTCATTGTTGCTAATCTTTGAGTATGCGTACGGCTGCCAAAGCATCAGTCAGAAGTGGCTTCCCAGATGCAGAAATGTCGTAAGGGGGAGGGCTGGCTGGAAACAGCAAGGAGCTGTCTGCAGCAAGGCGGGGCTATAAGCAACGGTGACAAAATGGTCTGCTGTTCAAAAGTATATAATCAATATGGAATGGAACTGCAGAGACTCCAGGTATGGATAATGTCTATATTTTCTTTAAAGTCTCTCTCAGACTTAATTTTTATTTTCTTGTCAGGAAATCTACTCTGCAGTATGTAATAACTATTCCTTTACCAGTACCAACTTTGAGAATCACAGCATTGTTTTGGTTGGAAGAGACCTTTAAGATCAAGTCCAACCATTAACCCAGTGCTGCCAGGTCACCACTAAACCATGTCCCTAAATGCAGCATCTACATGTCTGTTACATACCCCCAGGGATGGTGACTCCAAACATTTTCCTGGGGTGCCTGTTCCAGTGCTTTACAACTTTCTGAGAAGAATTTTTTTTTTTTCCTAATGTCCAACCTAAAACTCTCCTGGTGCAACTTGAGGCCATTTCCTCTTATTTTATTGCTCACTACATGGGAGAAGAGACTGACCCCCACCTTGCTACAACCTTCTTTCAGGTAGTTGTAGAGAGTGAGAAGGTCTGTCCTGAGCCTCCTTTTCTTCAGGCTGAACAACTGCAGCTCCCTCAGCCACACCTCATAAGACTTGTGCTCTGGACCCTTCACCAGATTTGTTGCCATTCTTTGGACACCCTCCAGCACCTCAATGTCCTTCTTGTAGTGAGGGGCCCAAAACTGAACACAGTATTTGATGTGTGGCCTCACCAGCGCTTGAGTACAGGGTATGATCACTTCCCTGATCCTGCTGGCCATGCTATTTCTTCTAGCCAGGATGTCATTGGCCTTCTTGACCACCTGGGCACACTGCTGGCTCACATTCAGCTGGTTGTTGACCAGAACCCCCAGGCTCTTTTCCACCAAGCAGCTTTCCAGCCGCTCTTCCCCAAGCCTGTAGTGTTGCTGGAGGTTGCTGTGACCCAAGTGCAGGACCTGGCACTTGACCTTGTTGAACCTCATACTGTTGGCCTCAGCTCATCAATCCAGCCTGTCTAGATCCCTTTGTAGAGCCTCCCTACCTTCAAGCAGATTGTGAATGCACCATGAAGGCACGCAAATAATCCCTAAAGCCGTTGCCAGCCTTAGAATTATAGTTCTTTCGACATGTCTTTTTATTTCTGTACTTCAAAACTTCTGGAAACAACAAACACTGAACTATCTTTTTCCTGGCTTTCTGAGGGCTGAGTGATGTTCAGCAATGGTCTGTAGTAAGCGTAATTCTTGTATTCTCTCATTAAATGGAATAAGCAAGTTAGTCATTTAGAACAACTTCAAGAGACCGTGTATATACATACAAGGTATATATAACCTCATCAAGCAGCTAAAATAGCTGAAGTTTCGAGGGTTCAGTAAAAGTTTTGTGAACAATGTTTCATGTATTACAGTCTGCATCTATTATTATGTTTTCTTTTAAATACAGGTTTAAGAAACGAATGCTGATAGAACAGCTTGAGAGTTTTCTGGAAGAAATCCATCGTAGATCCAATCAGGTCAACCATATCAACAGCAGCTAAGAAACACTGCACACAAGAGAAAGCCACAGCAGGGCACTGCTGTCCTTACTTGCATTCATTTTTGACATGCACTCTTATCTCAAGTTCCTATACCTGAAAGAATGAGAAGCTGCTCTATAAAATGATGAGAAAAGTATTCATCACCCTTTTTTTTTTTTCTTTTCTTCACTTCTGTTATTTTTGTAATGTGAAAATATTACAGAAACATTTTTATTTAACTGAATGGAGAAATTATTGCTTGTCATGGACTTATGTGTCACTTTCCCTCAGGTTCTATTTTTCTTAATCCAACCTTCAAAACTATCACCTCTTTAAGGTTGAACTTTGCCAAAAAGTTGCTTTGTAATTTTCAAAGAAAAAAAAAAGCACATGCATTAAACAAGGTAATGTTTTGTATATACAGTTATTTTGGATATATTATTGTAAGTTGTATAAATGTATTTTGAAAAATATTTAAGAAAAGCACTTTTGTTATTCCATCAATAAAAGCTCTATTTTAATCTTTGTGTAGGATTGAGTACAGTTTTTATTGGAATCGTTCTTTTTGCCTTCCCTTTCCACAGCATATGTATTCTAGTATCAATGTTAATGAAGAGCAGTTTTGTGTCACTGGGTATTCTGCTCTTAATCAGAGAACAAGAGAAAGGAAGCTCGTGCCGGTTTGCAGCTACAGTAGGATTATACCTTGTGGCTTTGCGTAATTTGCACTTCACTATTTGGTGACTAGCATAAAAAACGTAGGTCCTGCATGCACACCCACAACAATTGTAAAACCCCTGTTTTTATGAGGATATGATTTAATAACGCAGAGGTCAGCAGCCTTTGGGGAATGCTGCACAAAGTTACTCTGTGTCAGAAGTTGTTCATGTTTACCAGGTGCTGCTGCTTGGACACCCAGTGTCACTGAATGCTTTTTTGGCCATGGCTTTCATCTGTGCTGGAGGCACCTAACTTCTGAAAGCTGTGTTTGATTCAGTGGGAGCAACTCTGCTCTGATGCTTTTCCTAGGAGTCAGTGGTTCACAATCTTCATCCAAAATCTTTATGGCCCTGGGTTGCTGATGCTTGTGCCATGAATTGCTAAATCTTTTATTAGATCATTTACTGTATCCCAGCTCCTGTTAGAATGCTGAAAAAAGGCATTTTCCTAGATGCTTTTAGCCTCATTCAGGAATGTTCGTTCTATGTTGTGTTCGCTTAAAAGAAAAAAAAAAAAAAGTAAAATAAAAGGTAGTAAAGGTAGTACTACCACCTTATCTGGTCACCAGTCAAGTGTTTCTGCTTCCTACCTCTTCTGCCAGTTTTGAAACAGCCTCTCAACTTGATTTCCTTTTTCCTTTTCACAGCATTTTGCTGTTTGTTTCTTACCTTACAATCTCAGCTGGATTATATCTAAGTTTGGGACCAGACCGAATTTAAATTTCTTCAGTTTTTTACTGCAGGACAGGGAAATAAATTTGTGCTTGAAAAATCACATGTATCACAAATCTTTATTGTGGGATGTTGTCTTTGAGATGACATATGCACTCGCCAGCAGTCAACCTGACTTATAGCCATAATGAAGTAGCTAAGCAGAAGCTGTTGGCCGATATTCTTAAAAATGTAGGTGGCAAAATCTGTTCAGTTTTTCCTCAAATGTTTATATGCTTACTGTCTTTGCTGTATTTGCGGTGCTAAGGTTTCCTAGGCAGCTCTGTACAAAGAAATAAGGTAGTGGAGCGCTTGCTCGCTCTTATTCTTGCAAAAGTGGTACTGTTTAAACCAATTTTAAAATAAATACATAGAATGTAGCCTTTAATTTTGTTAAAGAAAAGCTCACCAAGAGAGGAACCGAAGGCAGTGTGCTTGTCTATAGTGTTTATTATAAAGGATTTGTAACTCTTCCTATAAAGAGTATCGAACCTGTAAATGAAAACAATATTAACATTATTTCAGTTTGGGACCATGTTTTTGAAGTGTCCTACAGTTGACATAGATTAAGTATGGAACGGGCAGATTTATAATTGTTCATTGCTTGTATGGAAAACAAAAAGGCCATTCCAAGTAGTTGGTACCCTAAACCAAAAATTTGTCCAATCCTGAAACTTACCCAAACCAGTGGCTAAAGAATCACTTTTGAATGAGCAAAACGGAGTCTAAATTCATTCCTTTGTGTTGATACTGTAGTTACAAGAGATTATTGTAACCCTTCAAATGAAATCACTGGCTCAAATTCATTAAGTTTGTGGTTCTGTTGTTTGTATTGCTGGTCTCTCACCTGTCCTTCGAAAGAAATATGTTCAAACCTGAAATTCAGATTTAGAAAACTCAAACTTTCTCAATCATTTCAGGCAGAAATAAGTCTTGGGAAATATATTTCTGCTATTACTAGAAAACTGATGCAATCAAGACTTTGGATCTACATAAAAATTTACTGTGAAATTTATGGAGATAGAAAGTTTTAAGTACTTCTGCTTAGGTTAATAAAATGTATTAAAAGCAGATTTTGTTTCCTTTTTCCCCTTTTCATACCTGAATAACTTCAGTCACTAAGTCTGAACAAATCAAATGACTGAATGTTTTCACAGTTTTCACTTTTTGCATTAAAAAGCTTAAATTACAGAAATGCTCTTCTGAATTTGAGTTGATTGTGGAAGGTATATATTTTATTATGCTTCATATAAAAATCCTGTTTTACAATCTGATTTCCTTCCTGTTAATATATATGGACTGTAAAATGAGCAATTTTGTTCGCTGAAATCACTTTGTCCTTGATCCTAAAGAGCCTGTAGCTCAGGTTTCATAGATCAGATTTAGTGCCTTTTTTTCTTAATTCTGCATTTGCCACATAAAAATACTTTTATTTATTGAATAGTAACAATGGCCAATGCATATTTAAAACAAAAGCCTCACCAAGGTAGTGCCTTTCTTTTTAAAAAGATGTTTGCATTTTGATCAAAACGCAAAATACAGGTTTTTTTAAGCAGAGTGTTACCTCCACAGGTATTCGCCAACAAGGAAAACATTGTGTGTTGCGTGGAAACAGATAGGCAAAATTATTCTCCTTGATATTCTTGCCAGGCCCCAGTGTTTTACTGAGCCCTATAAAAGGCTGTATGTTCCCTGGAAATCTAAGCAGACGTGACCCCAGTTACAAGGGAAACTTGGTGCTGTGAAGGATTTTTAGAAAAATACTTAAGGTGCAAATATATGCCATTGCTAAGGACAGTAAGAGTTGTTGGAGAGGGCCTAACGCCACAGAGGAGCAAACACCTGCTAAATGGTTCATAGCGCAGTTTTTATTTATTATTGCCAACGAGCTATATGGTGTTTTCCTTTGGGAGAGATTCTGGAGTAACTTATGTGATTGGACATCTGAAATGAGATATATAGTCTAATACTGACGCCAGTGGAGCACTGTGATGCTTCACTCTTCTAGACACGCTTTACAAATCTGTTTAGTTTGGGGGCTGTGGGAGTTCACTTGCAAGAAAGAGTTATCAGTTGCAAAAGAAACATGCTTTTTTTGGCAGTTCCTTGCAAAAGTGAAGATACAAGTTAGGCTCTTTCCAGAGCTGAGTTACCTGATTACATACAGTGAATCTTGATGGCTTTTGATAACCAGAATGTCTCATGAGGATACTAAGTAGTGGAGAGTCCAGATGTATAAAACTATCTCCTCAGAGGTGTTGGTGTTCAAGATACAAGGGAAGAGAAACTTGCTTCTGCATATTACAAGCTGTAGCTTGGTAAAAGATGGTTGGCCTTCAGAATTTCTGAGCTACCCCCTAGAAACTGTGGAGGCAGGAATTAATAGAGGCAGCTTCAGGCCCTGGAGTCCTGGTGCCTACAGGCAGAAGTCTGTTTGCTATGTGTCATCTGCATAGGCATAAATAAGTTTCATTTAGAGGGAAATATTTCTGTTTTAATGTCTTCATTTATTAATCCATCTGATCCAGCCCATTTGTAATTTGATTTGCCATGTAGAGGTCAGTCTCTAATCCTGGGGCATTTAAGATCTGTAAGATCTTTCTAGTGCCTGTAATTATGGTAGAGATCTTTCTGAGCACATATACAGAAGAGGCTAATCTGGCTTCTCTGACTTCTGTGACTTCTGTGACTATCATGCATTCTTTTAAAAGAAATTAAACTGTATTCTTTATGCTTGAAAAACGCTAAGCCCACTGTTTGCATGGTTGTTGGAATTCCCTGGACAAAAGAATGCCATGGTACTTACAAAGAACTTGTTAACTTATTTCAGTGCTACTTGTCAAGGATTCTGCTACTGAAAGGGAGAGTACGCATACCTGTGTTAGCTTGTCTCAGGAAAAATGTGAAAGGTCTGTCTGCTTTGAAAATAGGTGTTCGAGATCTTTTTAGTAGTACCATTGCTGTAAGGCAACAAAGAAAACATTAGTAAAATGTGTCCATTTTCATTCCATCTTCTGTACAGTGCCCTCAAGCTCTGATGTTTAGTGCCTCGAGTTTTGAGTTGCTACTCTGCTTTCAGAATAAAGCAACTATTTTATCCAACAGTGAAATCAGTCTGGGTGAATGAACAAGTCAAGTGTTGTGAGACTACATGCAGGCGATTTGTGTGTATTTTGTTGCTGGAGTGAGTTCATCTGGCTTTGGATTTCAAAGGTAACTTAATTTTTGTTGTTATCACAGCCCTAACTCTGCCCATGTCATACCATGCTAGTGCCTAACCCATTAGCCAATTCCTAGCTATGCTGTTGTAGTAAAAAATAAAAATAAGCAAAATAAATATAGTCCCTTTTCTAAATGGGAGACAAACAGCATTACCTACATCAACCTGGAATTTCTGTTGGAGCTCTCAACAAAACTTATGTACCCTCTATTGCAATTTATGACTCTCTTTCCCCTCTCTGGCTGTGCATTAGTTACTAGATTAAGAGTCCTTAATTATGATGGCTCAGCTGTTATTAAAATACATATTTTGAAAATAAATTCTTCCTTGTAGCTATATAGTATTAAGAATACATTGTCAAAAAAACAATACTAAACGCCCTGGATTATTTTTTAATGAGCAGTTAAAATGGTAGAACTCAATTGAAAATTCAGGTAAGACTTGGTAAAACTAGTTTGAGTGGTGCAGTTTCAGTGCTCCTAAAAAAGTGCCTACTTTAGCTTTTAAGCCACTATGTGTGCTTTTAAAATCAGTCTTAGCTTGACATGACTGGAGTTAAGGCAAGTTTTGGCATTGGTTTCAATGGGATAAAGAATTGATGTCTGATTGCTAAGTCTTTGGCATCTAATTGAAGCCACCCGAAAGCTTTTATTTTTAAGGAAATTACCAGAAAAATTACCAAAAATATTAATGCTCCTGTGGAGATGAAAATTGTCATAAAACTTAAATACTCTACAGCTCTGCAGAAAGGTTAACTTGGTTACATCAAATTTTGGATTTCTTGGATTTCTTCCTTAAAGCAAGGAGGGCAAGGAAGAGAAGCGGGAGGGACCCTGATCTGCAGTCAAGGATCACCAGCGTTTGCAATGTGCACATGGAGCACATCTACAGTGGGCAGTCATTCTTCTGCTGTGCTGATGTTCAAACAGCTTGAGGACCCATTCAGCCACTCAAGAGAAGCAAGCAAGTGGCACTAACACCCATGTAACACATGCAGGGTTCTGCTGTTGCCTTTCACAATGACTTGTAGGATCTCTGGAATGTCTGAGGCTGCCAAAAGGGAAACTAAAAAGTAGGGGTTTTCTTTGATAACATTTATATGACAAAGAAAAAAATGGGGGGGCAGGAGGGGGTGGGAATTGCACAGTTCAGTAATTTTACTTCCCCTGTTTTATGTAAATTGTGATGGAGGACTTCTGCTGGGGTATCATTCATCTTATGAAGGTGATTTATTGACTCTGTCATCCATTGCTGAGGTTTTACCCCACGCAGACAGCCCCAGCTGCTTACATGGAAATGACCTGCTAGCAGAAGCTGCTACACACGAAGGTCACCCTTTGGAGTATGTGAGAAATGACCCTGTCTTCATCTTCACAAAGACAAAACTTTGCCATCATTACCTTCAATGCTATCAAAGAGATCATGTTCAAAAAACAAACCCTGTAACCGTTCAGGAGCTGTAGATAAAATGTTAGTAATTTTTTTTCTTTCTTTGCTTTTATGATCTGAGCAAACAGATTTAACCAACAGAAAAGTGTTTTATTTTCTCAAAGTGGATTTTCCATGGGCTGGTAAAGTTGGTTTTCACTTGAGCCTTTACATGTTAGATCAAAAACTAAAGGCTTTTTACAAATAATTATAAAAGTAAACTGGAAGTGTGTTAAATACGAAAGTTTAAATTTAATTAGGTGTAAATTTAGATGCTACCATGCTTGCTAATTTTTGTTAAATAAAAGACTGCAGTTGTTTCTGTAATGATATGCTCCAGAAGTGAGAAGTAAAGTCTGTATATTTGATTTACCTGTAGCTCCTGATGCCTTCGTACCGTCTTCTGTTATTTCAATCTCTGCTTTGTGAATAGCTTCTGAAATATAAAGACTATCTTGCTCTGCAAAAACCCGGAAATTAGTAGTTGAAGTGGGCAGTAACAGATTATTTTAATGTGCCCCTCTTTGCAGTTTGAGATATATACTGCAATACAACAATGCTATGCTCAATTTTAAAAGCAACACAAAGAAACCCCCATAACTAATGTACCTTCTGAGGTTCATCCCAGGAAAGCAACTTTTCTGTAAAAGCAGGTTTCATTTATTTACCCACATGTATGATCATTGCATGAGCTTTCTGCATCTCTCTGGGCAGCTACTGCTCTGAGTCTTTGCTATGAGCAGAAATGACTATGCTGAAATAATTTGTGTTGCTGGAAGAAGTCAAAAATAAAATTGGTAATTTGGATTCTTTTTGTATTTAATATTAAATAGGAAAAAAGTTTTCCAAGGAGTACAATAATGTCAGACTTCCAAAACCAAGACAGTTTACAATCATCACGCTACTATTTTAGCAAGGGGAAAGTATAATTTAGTCCACTGGTCACGGGATTAAGAACATCGCATGGGTGTATGCCAGTATTGTTTGCAGTGTCAGCAGTTGGAGTACAGACTTGTTGGACCAGCATCCCTAACTGTTAAATGACTATTTAAAAGCACCGATAGGAATGCATTCTAAGTTTCTGAATGCATTCTAAATTTCTGAATACACAACCATTTTTCAGGTCTACACTGTCATGAGAGTTTTGATCTTAACGAACGTAGGAAAAGGGGGGGAAAAATCCAACCTGCAATACCCAAACCAACCCTGTCCTTTTCAGATTCCTCTTTCCTGCAAAGCAACAGCTCCAAATACAGTTGCAAATACTAAAGTAGAACAGTTGAGTGTGAATTGTAGTTTAGAGTTTCATAGAGGAAGAAGTAAGAACAATTCATAAGGCCCAGGTCTACTGAATCATTCCAATGTGAAAGTCTACAGCTGTTGGGTCAATGATCATTTTTTATTCAGTCAAGCCTCTTACCTGAAATGCCTTTAAAATTAGCACTGATGGGATCAAATGCATCTCTGATTCCCAAGGCAGAAAAAACTGTCCTTAGGTCAAAAAGGCTTTGAATACTGAACCTGAAATTAATAAGATATATTTTATTTAAGTGTGGGTTTCATAGAGCTAAAAGGTAGAATGGATGCAACTTATTTCAAACCTTTGCATTTCATCCATGTGTTTCTGTATGAGTGTTCCATCTGGAGGTGTTAAGTCTGGGTTGGATGGCACCTTGAGCAACCTGGTGCATGCTATAGCAGGGTTGTTGGAACTTGATGATCTTTGAGGTCCCTTCCAACCACAGCTGTTCTATGTTTCTATGATTAAGCTTTCTTTACAGAAAAGCAACTGATCTTAACCTGAAGACATTAATAGAACAAATCCTTCGCTTCCATCTATTGCAACCAAACCACATCTCAGTCTTCTTCACACATGAACTCTGCATTTCCCTGAGTATCCTTTCTTGAACAATCTTTTTGGCTATAGCAAAGGGCCCTTTGAAATATTTGCCAAAAATTAGCTTGGAGAAAAAGAATATTAATGTAAAAATTGTTTTTCAGCGCTCATTAATGTGAGCAATGTATTGTAACAGATGTGCAACAAAGCCCTTCCATGATCCATATAATAGGTACAGCCACAAAAGGTCCTCCTGCACCTGATTCCTCCTGCTGTGCAATTTCATTTGAATAAATTATAGAAAATATCTTCAGGATATGTGTGTTTGCTAGCAATGCCAAATGGCTAATACGGAAAATAGGTGGCTGAAATTTGCTTTGTGCACAGGAAGATGCATATTGCTGGTGGGGGCCCTGAGTTCTTTCTAGAGTACTTATGTATAGAATCATAGAATGGTTTGGGATGGAAGGGACCCTAAAGATCATCTAGTTCCAACCCCCTGCCATGGGCAGGGACACCTCTCACTAGACTAGGCTGCTCAAGGCCCCATCCAACTTCATCTTGAACACATCTAGTGTTGGGGCATCTACAGCCTCCCTGGGTAACCAGTTCCCAGTGACTCACCACCCTCTGAGTGAAAAATTTCTTCCTTACATCTAATCTAAGTCTTCTCTCCTTCAGTTTAAAGCCATTACCCTTTGTCCTATCACTACAAGCCTTTGTAAGAAGTCCCTTCCCAGCTTTCTTGTAGGCCCACTTCAGATGCTGAAAGGCTGCAATGAGATCTCCCCAGAGTCTTCTCTTCTGCAGGGTGAACAACCCCAACTCTCTCTGCCTTTCTTCATAGAAGAGGTGTTCCAGCCCTCTGATCATCTTTGTGGCCTTCCTCTGGACCCACTCTAACAGGGCTATGGCCCTCTTCTATTGGCTGGCTCCAGAGCTGGATGCAGTGCTTCAGGTGGGGTCTTATGAGAGGAGAGTAGTGGGGGATAATCACCTCCCTTCACCTGCTGGCCATGCTGCTTCTGATGCAGCCCAGGACACGGTTGGCTTTCTGGGCTGCACTGGCACATTGCTGGCTCATGTTGAGCTTTTCATCAACCAGCACCCCCAAGTTTTTCTTCTCAGGGCTGCTCTCCATCCACTCATTGCCCAGCCTGTATTCGTGCTTGCAATTGCCATGAATCAGCTGCAGGACCTTGTACTTGGCCTTGTCGAAATTCATGAGGTTGGCATGAGCCCACATTGCACCAACAAGTTGAAAAAATAAGCTATTGTGTTTTTTTTTAAGGTTATATATTTATTCTTCCTTAAGCAAAGAGAAAAACGGAGTGTGAAAGGGCCAGGAACATTTATCTCTTCTAGATGCTTAAAGGATTATTACACCCTATACAAATTTTAAGTAAAAGCTGTAGGATAAACTGAAATACTTTTTTTTTAAACAGTATGGAGCATACGAGAAACTTTTGGGATTCCCAGCTCACCTCTTCATGGCTTAAGAAGGGGTTAAAACTTTCCTGATCATGTGATGAATAACAAAACTGAAAGCATCTAATTTGATTTTTGCCTCACACCTTGCTTGTGCCAGCGCTATCACAGACAAATCTGACAACTGAAGTAGTGGAGTCATCTTGGAGTACTAACGTTGCTTACCTAGGTAGAAAAATGTCCATCTTTGTTCTCTTTAAGCTGTTGTCCCAGAGGGTTATGGTTTTGGCAGAAAGGTGAGACTCAATCTGAGACAAAGATGTTCTCTTGTGGCTGGGAAGCACTAGGAACATGCTGAGTTTCTCCCCCAGGTAGGGCAACTCGACCACACTGAAACCCTCCAGAGCTGCAGTCTGGAACTGGCCTATGAGTGGGCAGATAGAGATCTTTTTTCATCATTCATGAGAGGGAAAAACCTCAAAACCCACAACTCAAGCCTGGGCCAGCAAACAGTTCAGAACCCCAGTGACAGGATATAAGGGGTTGTCTCTAATGCACGGGTTCTTGCAGCCAGCTCAGGTTGCTCTTAACCCACCACAGTAGCTCATCTGAACAGAGCTGATTGTGTCAAAATAAACCAACCAACCAATCAATCAATCAATCTGGATATATTTTGGCAGAAAAATGCCGATGACAGTAATAGTACCTGAAGCACTGTCTCAACAGAGCATGGATATTTTATTACTTCCTCATAGTAGTAGCTGTCCCCCTTGCTCAGAGCTTAAAAACCATTACCAAGGCAATGGCAGTAACTTTATGGTGACTGTTCCTGCAATGCTTGTTCTTTGAATAATCTTTTCATTTTCTCTGTGATTTCCATCTAATACCTTTCACTAAAAATTCACTACTGAACGAAATAAGAAAAATCAGGAGTGTCCTATTGAATTAACTTAAAACCTACTTTGTTTGGGAACAAACCTACAGAAACCTCATGTTTCTCTCTTTACTACCTTTAAAAATCAGTTTTAACCTTATTTCAAGGAACAAATAGCTATATTAAACAATAGTTAGACTCGTACTAATTTAAGCACCAAATTTCTAATGCTTGAAAATCTCGGTCTAAACCATATCAAAATTAGATGAAGGTTATGGAAATTAGTCTCAAAAGTAAAAGCTGATGGATTTATGAACTTGTAATTAGTTATGCAACAGTTTGCAACAGCTATTTTAAAGTACCATTTTAATCCCATGTTTCAATGGACAATTAGTCCACGCATTTCTAATAGACTCTATTATATAGTAGAACATATACAGTTACCATAATTTTACTTTTTCTTCACCTTTTAATCCAATAAATAGCACTGCAGAAACACTCAGCAGTATTTGGCAGGCCAGGAGTTAAATAAAAATTGCAAGCAAATGACTTATTGCCATTGCTGCAGGCCATCCAAAATATTTCATCTACTTCCTCTTCACCCAGCTGTAGTCATTGTATCTCCAAGCTTCATTACTTGTGCTTTTTTGAGTCAGTGGTTGTAAGTAACAGAATATAGTTAGCTTGTGGTCATAATGCCTAAATATTTGCCAGTAAATAAGTAGCTATAGGATATCTCAAATGTTTAGTGTACGACATCTGCTGATTTTGCAGATCTGAATTAGAAAGGATTCGTTAAGCATTGATTATTCTGATAGATTAAATTTTAGGCTCTTAGATTAGCCCTCCCTCCATGCAACATGGGGAGGGAGCTGCATGGTTAAAAACATCTCCCAGCACATGGATCGCTTTGCTAAGAAAAGACCTTCTGGTTTGTAATGGGCAAGAGGGGAAGGTCTACGTTTGTAGCGCACTGGACACGAGTGGTTTAATCTGTGGGCACGCCAATATTTTGAAGTTAGCATGTTGCACATAGAGATTATATACATCTTATTTGTTAATTAGAATGAAAATCAAAGACTTGACGTTATTGCATGAGAACATTTAGCTTTCCTAACTTGAACTGCTTTTGAGAATCCCGTAAGAATTATATATATGCTAAATCAGTAGTCAAATATAGTTAACAAATTGCTTGGAAAAATGAATATGTAAAATAGCTGCAGTGTTTATAAGGCCTGTGTAAATAGTAATGTTGACATTTTATTGGAGCAGTGTTAATTGTCCCCAGGCTGATTTGTTCTGCATGGCCATGTTAAAAGGATAAAACAATGTTGTAAATGCCAAGATCGATAACAGGCCACAACTAACCTTTCTTGGTCTGTGTTTTGATCCTGATGGTAGACAGCTGCTATAATTTGATAATGAAGGAAGGTTATCTCATGCCTCTGTTTTGCCTGTCTTTTGTATTAATTTCAAACTGATTTTTAGAAATGTTTGTGGTAGTTCTGGTGACAAAGACTGAATTGGCCCTATCAAATCTGACTATTAGCAAATTTTAAATGATCCCTCTCATTTCAACTTTCCTCAAAAATCTCTCCAGCTGCAGAGAGCTCATGCATTTCAGACCAAATGAAAAGTTAATTCCAGTATTTTGGTTAACTTTCTTTTTCTGTGCAGATATTGAATGATCCAGCTACCTACTTAAGGATGACAAGATGTTCTTGTGTTTCGGCAAATGGTCAGACAAGCACAGCTAACAATTTCACACCAAGTCTGCAAGGGCTCAGGAGCAAATACATGGTCAGTCTGCAGTTCAGCTGCTGAATTTTTAATCATTGGTCTTTACCCAAGGTCTCCACTAGTATGAACACTGGCAGGCCCCTGCCTTCGGCCATTTTAGATCTCTCATTTCTTTGTCTCACTCTACTAAAACATAAAGTTTGGAGAAAAGGTCTGTTCCTGAGCTAAATAGCTGTGTGTTAGTCCCAAGAAATTTGTTTAACTGAATAGCTCATGAAGCAATGAAGGGTGATGCTATTCCAGATTTCACAAGTAGCAAAGGCCCCACAGTGAGCTGGCAATACAAAATCAGGGGGCTGAAAGATCAGAAGTTGATGCAGTAGTTTGTCTTAACAACAAGGATGATAAGATGTATCCCTTTTGGAAAGGGAAACTGTGCTCCTGAGTAAAGTCAATCACTTGTAAAAGATACAGATGCAAAGAGGATGGAAGCACTCCATGTCAGAGGGGTGAAGGCAGCCAGGAGCTGCCAGTTCTAGCAGTAGGAAGAAGTGTGGTGGACACACCATGGATGTCCTAGAAAAAGAAACACCACAAAGAAAGACGTAACGGTAAGTACAAGCTTGTGAAGAGCAGAAAAAGTGATTCCTTAGCCAGGTGAATTACGATTCAGAGATCAATAGGCATAGAAATAATGAGTGGACTACTGCCTGCCTGATGTGACTGTTGCACAGAAAAGGAAAATTATTTAGCCATGTAAACAAGAGAAAAAGGAAGGAAGAATGGTCCTGCTGAACACTGTGAATTTATTTTTTTTCACATTAATCCCAATTATTTGCTGGAACTGATGGGAAAGAAATAATCTGATGACATAGCAAAGGATATTGGTGAAGTTCCTGAAGGAAATGAGAAAAGAGCAGGAGGCATTGCAACACTAGAGACAGAAACAAAGTTTAAACTACTTGAGAGAGACAAATAGTAATCTGGGGCCTGGATGATCACCATGCCTGAGTAGGAAAAGAACTTGGATGTGAAATTGTAAGTGTGGCAGCAAAGATTTTTAATAGACCTGTAGGTTCAGTTGTGTCCCGTAACTGGAAAACAAGAGTATATTTATAATGAAGAAGAAAGTGATCTGGGAAATCTTAGGTCTCTGAGAAGCTTTAGAACATACTCTGGAGAAAAGAATAATCAAGTCACAGAGGCATATAGAAAGTGAAATAAATTGAAACATAGGTAGACCTTAACAAACAAATCCATAGGTTTTTTTTCTTTTTAACTTGGTAACTAATTTGATAAAAAGGCATAGATTGAGCCATCTAGTTTTAAATAAAACGTTAAACATAGTTCCGCTATGGCACTATTTACAGGTAGAAGTGATGGCAATTAGAGCAAGAAATGAAAGGCAGCGAGCAGCCCCTTGAAAGGGAAACTGCAACAAGCCAAGTTAAAAGTGGGGCTCCCAGGTGTTGCCAGTGGTTTTCCAAAGTATTGAAAATACTCAAGGCTTTCATCAAACACAAACAATGAGGTTACTGTGATGATTGGAGTAGAGGAAATCAAATGGTGGTTCAAAACCACAAAAAGGTATGTATCTGTGGAGATTTCACTCCCCTTGATATACCTAGGATACTCATCAGCTGGAAAAAGGTGGAGAAAGGAAAAAGACCCAGGTGGAGTCAACCTTGAGTGACCAGCCTGAGCTGATTCTGTGGTGCACTATGCAAGGTATTTTCAGTAAGTCATAGAAATACTAAGAGCATTTTATCAAGCATGGATATGACCTCATTAGAAGTATTATGTACATTTCTGGTCACCTATTTTCAAGAAAGATAAATTTAAATTTTAAAAGTGCAGAAAAGGACTAGTAGAGAATTGGAGGATTTTTAAAAATAGATTAGAAGAGCCTGGCATCTTCAGCTTAGCTAACAGGAAATTGAGAGACAGCTTGGCAACTGTCGAATACACCTGGGAGTAAATATAAAAGCTGAAGAGAAGCTATTTATCTTCAAGGATAAAGCTGGCATGATGCTAAGAGATATAAATTGGTCTTGAAAAATTGAGACTTGGAATTTGGAAGGTTTTTACCCAAGTGCAGTTCTGAAATTTAGGGTAGAAGGGAAAGGAGCTTTTTATATTTTGAAAGAGACTGTATACTTAAATGGAAGAATTCCTGGGTAGTAGAAAATAAAGCCTACAGCATGAGTCCCTCTGTCAGTAACCCACATACTCCAGGCCTTTGAAAGGAACATACCTATATTGATATAGTATACAAATAAATGTTTAATCTGTACTTGTACTCTTTTAAGCCCATGCTGAGAGCATTGAGTGATTTGGTATAAGTGCCATAAAAATTTCTCTCCCCTTTGTGCAGAATTTGTCCCTGAATATTGGCAGGTTTTTATCCTAAAGCCTTGGAGAAAGACTGTGACCAGAGACAGGAGAGATGGGTGGTGTGCACTGCTGGTTCTCATGGTGATATTATCCTCAATCTGGTGCTTACACACTCAAAGGACAAACAGCAATCAGGCTGAAGGGCCCAGAAATTTCTGACCCACCCCACAAATCACACTGGTAGGAGCTTGATCTTGTTATATTCTTAAGTGCCTCTCTGTTATAGGATCAGATGTACTTCCTAGGGTTGGAAGGGGCCTTGCACAACCTGGTCTAGTGGGAGGTGTCCCTGCCCTGGAACTAGATAATCTTTAAGTTGCCTTCCAACCCAAACCATTCTATGATTCTGTGATTCCTAGGGTCCTCTCTTCCTAGGCAGCTTTACTTAACAAGCTCTCTGTTATTGCATAGGACTTTGTATATTAAGGTACCTCCAGTCTTTCTTGTTCCTTTCTCTTGACATGTATTCGTGGTGCCTTTCAGTGGTTTTGCTATAGCTAATGAGCTTGTTTTGGAGTGCTAGGAGGTGTTGATCTGTGAGGGATGGGGAATGGACAGCAGATATTTTAAGAACCATTTTGAAAGCAGGATTTGTTTTGTTATTGCTGGGATTATAAGGAATCAATTCAATCACCCAGGTGGTCTCTTTGACGGGATTTCTTTGGAGACTTCCCCAATAACACATCTTAGTGTGGTAGCTGTGGAAATTAAATAAATAAAACTCTTCCGTGTTGTACAATAGAGCAAATCTGGATCAAGGATAGTTACCGTAGTTAACTTCAGCTGTGTGATGCATTGTGGGCACTTTCAGGGTTGAGCCCTCTGCTGTGGTAAAAGGCAACATCTGGGTATCCATGAAGGAAAACTTCTTTTGCCACATGCTTTTGAAGTACATAGTGCTCACCAGGGTGATCTGGCTGAGTGGTGACCCAGCACTCTCCAACAGCATGCCATGCACGTCTCCATCTGCACAGAAAAGATGTGGGGAGGGGAACACATGCTGTCCTACTCACCCAGGCCTAAAGATCAGGTTGGTGTGAGTAAATAAAGCAAACTGGGACCGCTCTCTGTCCCTAAAGGCAAAAGGCACACCTCACAAGGTACTGATAAACCCTCTAGCTTGTCCTCCCCACTTGCACACAGACCTCATTGGAATTGCTGGTTGGTCCATGCTGTCCCCTGAACCAAGCTCAAATTAGTCAATGCCGAGGGACAAAGTTGTGCCAGGACTGTGCCACTCACTGGACAGTGTGGATGACAGCAACCCACTGCTCAGCACCATGCCCTGGCCCTAACTCGTCTTCTGGATTAGATGCGCCCACATGTGTCTTGCTGTGGTTCATCTGTAGTGCCAGAAATCCCTCATGAAATTGTTTCATGACTACAGATTGCTTTATTAAGTAAGTCAACTTAAGCTCGTGTCCTAATTCTCCCTCTCTCTTATTTAACTGGCAGTTCAACTTATTCTGCTTCGAGTATCTCAAAGATTTTTGAAAATGTGATCCACTTTCAAGTCATCAGTACTCATATGAGTATCACATAGTAGTGGGTCTGGCTGAGCTGGTTTGCCACATAGCAGCCCTCATGGTGCAGTGCTTTGTGCTGGGAGCTAGAAGGGTGTTGATAACACACCCGTGTTGTGACTACTGCTGAGCAGGGCTCACACAGCACCAAGGCTCTTCCCAGCATTCCCTCCCCAGTGGGATGGGGTGGGCAAGATCTTGGGAGGGGACACAACCAGGAAAGCTGACCTGAACTGACCAAAGTGGTATTCTATACCATATGATGTTGGCTCAACTATAAAGCTAGGGAGGTGGGGCCGTTCCATTGTCCTCCAGAGCAACTGCTACATGTCTCGGAGCCCTGCTTCCCAGGGAGGGGCCAGACATCACCTACTGATGGGAAGTAGAGAATAAATCTTTGTTTTCCTTTGC
>JAVSBS010028798.1:53515-75200 GCA_033124195.1 Coracias cyanogaster | reverse complement strand
GGGAAGTAGAGAATAAATCTTTGTTTTCCTTTGCTTCCGCACATGGATTTGCTTGGCTTTGCTTCTGTTATTATTAACCTGCTTTTGTTTTACCCACAAAAGGTTTTTTTCCCATCTTATATTCCTTCCCCTTTTTGCTTTGCTGAGGAGGGAGAGGAAAAGGGGCGGGGGGGGTGATAGAGTGGCTTGTTGGGTACCTGGCCCTCAGCTAAGGTTAACCCACTGCAAGTATGAAGAGCCATTTTAGTTCCTGTTTCTAGAGCAGTACTTTTCTATCGTGAAGCTGAATCACTTAGTACAGTTCATTTGAGAAAGATACTTGTTTTTTCTGATAGCAGCTTTAATGTGTGTGTTTAACATCACTTTACATGTTGATGGCCAAATTAACACTCATGTAACTTAAGTCAATGGGGTAAACTGGGGATTGATTTGGTCTGCTGCTTCTAAGGACTTACTTTTTCAATTATTTTTTCATCAACCCAGAATTTAATTTCATTATGTTTCTTGCTTGTGTGGAAAGTAAGTTCACTTTATTTCCCATTTTGACTTTTAAAACTCAGAGTCTGACTGCGGAGCTTACAGCCTCGCCTGTTCCCCACAGCAGCATGAAAGCATTCAACACAGCAGACTCGGTCCCTGGGGAATTTGGCTGGTCCTCATTAAAACTGAAAACACTACAAAGGATTGACAATTCAAAAATCAGGGGAACGAGGCCAAGCAGTTGCCAGCTTGATACTGCAAGCTTGTACTCATAATTCAGACCTATTCCAGCTCTTTCCTCACATTAGAAATGAGCATCAGCACAAGAATTAGGTTTCCCAGCTCTCAGCCTTGTCTTGAACAACACGGAGTGTGGCAAAAAGTTCTATACTTGGTTAAATGCAGGTTCTCTCATTACACTGACTTTACATTTTGTTTGTGTGCAATCATTCTCATGGGCTGTTAGATTACCTCCAAGGTTATCAGTGGTCCACTCCTCTATTAGGGCTATGGTTCTGTTGGGGTCAGTGAAGTTGGTTTGCTGCAGGCTGCTGTTTGCCCAGCGTGCAGCATGTGCAGCAAAGACGGGCGAGAGCTGCACACTGGCGTCCACGAAGAAGGAGCATGCCAGCTGAACCACCGTGCCTTGGCTGGAGTCAGTCACTCCTCCGTAAGCCATGTGCAAGAAATCCTGCACACTTTGGTCTGCCAGGCAAGAGAGAGGGAGAAACTGCAATTATCATGTTGAGTCTAAGGACAGCAGAGACTGCACAGTGTCAACACTCCAGTGCTGCTTTTGTTTTACCCACAGTTTTACCACTCCAGTGCTGACAGTGGTGTCCTCTGCAAGTTAAAGCACAATAATAACCGGAGCACCCTTGACTTTATGGGGTATTACTGTCAAGCACTACTATCAAGGACGATGACGCACTGAGCACAAGGAAGTGTTCTTCACATTGCTGTAGAAATAACTCTACTGCAGACATGTCAAGTGGCTGATTTCACATCAGGCTCACACTTCTGTCCAAAAACAGCTCTTACAGTTCATAAAGGATATTATTTTCCTTTGGGAACTCTCTGGGTTCCCATTAGTGAGACTTAGTGCCTCTGGCTGTTTCTGTCTGAGCCATTGATGCTGCAGTACTGCTGTCTCCTTCTCCTGCCGTTATTGATGCCACCCACTGCAGGAAAGACATCTCCCTGACTGCCCTAAGTCTGTCTCTGCTACTCCCACCTGGTTTTTTTGGTTTTTTTTTTTTTCTGGAAGGATGGTACCCAAAACTAGCCCAGTTTTGCAGATGAGTCCTGGCAATGCCAAGCAGAGCTGATGGTTTCCTTCAAATGTATTAAGAGCGACTCTTCTCTTTACATGACCCACAACAATGTCTGCTTTTTCTGGAGTACAACTATATTTCCCATTCAGTAGTATTTTTTTTTTTTTTTAATTCCTAAGACCCCTCAGATCCTTTTCGAAAAAACTGTTGTTTGGCTTATTTTTCCCTGATTTGAATGGCTGATTATTCCTTCTAAACATAGAATACTACACTTGTCCTCATTGAATTGTGTCCTATTCACTTCACATATTATTCTGATTTGCCAGGATACTTTTCAATTCTATTGTGATATTCCAAAATGCTTGTGCCATCCATGAGCTCAGTGTCATTCAAAAAGTCAATAATGTATTCTCTAGTTTGCTGTCTACTAATGAAAATAGTTGAATAGTGCCCCAGTTTCCTGTTCCTGGGGAGCTCATGGTAGCTCATAGAATCATAGAATGATTTAGATTGCAAGGGACCTTTAAAGGTCATCCAGTCCAATCCTCCTGCAATAAGCAGGAACATCTTCAACTAGATCAGGATGGTGGCAGCTTCTGTGATGGATACAGGATTGAGGTGTGGTCCCAATAGGATCATGAGCCCTGCGAACTTAGAGAAACTTGTGTTTTTAAAATCACAGTTTCTAGTAGGCTCCCATGAAGGATGACTTAGCAGCCATTTCTGGCTGTCATTTTTTTACTTACTCTAATGGTTCATGACAGAATAGTTCATGCCAAGGTGACCTCCTGAGGCCTGGAACTTGTACCCAATCTGAATGATGTTGATGGGCTTTGTGTCAAATCTCCTCAAACTTCTTGTGCTTGTGGTTCAGTCTTTTTCCCATATCCCTTGCTGTGCTTTGGAGGATACTTGTGTACATCCAGCTGATAAAAGTATTGTTGAGATTGTAACTTGCCTTTAAGATGTTTTCAGCAGGATCTTCCTCTCATAAATAAGATTCCCCTGAGAACAGTGAAATGTCTGGAGCTTGCTCTTCTTTGGCAAGACGTCAGTGTCTCTGGACTCTGCAGGACCACCAGGATGTCTTTGAATTTGTGGTGGGAAGAAGCATCAGATGTCCCAATTTCTCTGTGAAACCTAAGCAACAAATTGCAATCCACTACTCCAGGAGCAGTCTGTATTGTGCCCCTCTCTTCTCTAGGGCGCTGTACTCTGCTCAAGTGGTCCTCTGCCTTGGCTTGAAAACCTGGAGTCCTTTGGGCAGCTCCCAAGTATCCGGCTCCCCATGGGCATGGCTGGGCTTCCCGTTATGGCCCTGGCTGGAAATCTTGGTTTTGACTCCAGAAAGACCTTGGGCAAAGGGAAGTGTCACATAGTTTCTCCAGACACCTGTGGGTGTAGGCAGCACTGGGAGGAAGTCAGGCTGGGCTGCCACCTGCAACATGGGCAGTTTGGGGTGGCTAACTGGGGAAAGATCCAACCTGCCTGTGCCAACCTCTCCCAGGCTGAGCGTCAAGTCAAGGGCAAGATTGCTGTGAGCCTCCAGCTCTCAGCCAGGTCCTTGATCTCATGAGGAGACATTTACTGCATTGGTTCAGATCCTTTATGGCATGAAAGGGGAGTTTCACATCTACCACCAAGAATCCAGTGCATGTTTTCTAAACTAATAGTCAGAAAACTTTAGTAACGTGCAGGAAGACTGATCACCTATGGGAAGTTTGGTATTAACATTTAGATTTATTACTCTTTAAGGGATAAAATATTGAACTCCTTGAACAGATGTCAAGAAAACCCCCCTGATCTGAGGTGTAAAGTGCTTTTCTTGTGTGCTTTTCATTAGTGCAGGAGCATTTGACAAGCTCTCTGGAGGATGTGAGAAATCAAAGATGGTAAATTGGAAGCAGATGTTAGCATGAGGTGTGGTATCCTGAGTTTGTAACTTCAGCCCTATCAAAGTGCTTAGCTAACCAAAGTCCTGAATCCTTAATTGGAAAATAGTTCAAAATTGCTTTAAAATACCCTACTGTTGAGAGAAGAAAACAGCAAGGAGGAAGCATTTTAAAGCATGACATTTTGTCTGTGATGTCTAGAGAGACATCCCTTTATACATTGTTTTTCTTAGTACTAGAATAAAGGTGAACAAATCTTCCAAACATTAAAAGAAGATTACAAGTGCATGTAAGAGCGGATTCTCCATGAATAGTGAATGAACCATCAATGTTTTCATTGTTTTCAGCTTGCTAAGGTTTAAACCACATCCTTTGTTATTGTTTAAGACACACCAACAGAAACATTAATGCCAACATCTAGTGGAAGAAGGGAATTTTATCAGATATGCATACATATGTTATTTGTTTTTACGCATCTGATAGGAAATTTGATCTAAGTATTTGATTTATTGATTTTATTTAAACCATTTGAGGAAGTGGTTTCCTTCTGTGTCACTGGAAATGTGCTGTTATAACCAATGGCAATAGATCCCATCCTACTTTATTTTCACATTCATGCATGAATAGTACTGAAGGCCAAACCTCATGTAGCTTGCACCACAGACAACTAAAATGGAGATAAAATATCTGCTTGATATGATGTGCCACATGAGAAGTGAGGTAGCACAGAAGAGCTAGCAGGTGATGAACATCCTCTGCACTCTTCTTTGTTACATTTTGTGTGGACATCTGTGTCTGAACTTCCCTGTGCAATATTATTCTTAAGATTCTTAATAACTGACCCCGTAATGACCAGAAGTATCAAGCAAGTTATAACCCTTGTATGAGTTAATGTGGTTTAAAATTACCCTACTGAATCTGCAGAAATAGGAGTCTTATAGGCAAGACTGCATCATATCAGCTGCTCATAACATAGACGCGCTGTCCTTGTGTCAACGCATGCAGCTGTATCTGTGCACATCAGCCAGAGTCTGCTCTCGCTGCTGCCTTGGTTTGAATATCAATGCTACACAGAATGGTGATGGTGACTAAGGCAAATCACAGCACAGGACAGTGAAATTGCTGTGGGTTTTATCTTTGTTCTTCATACGCCAGAAGTAAATTTTATGCCGAGAAATAGCAGTGTCATCTCTATGCATAAGTCTTGTATGTAAGCTGCAAGTTTTGAAGATGAGGCAGTCATCTGCTTTTCATAAACATTGTGCCCTTAATGTAAAATAGTTTTTGACACGTGATGTGAGATGATAGGATAATCCAGAGCTAAAATGAAAACAGCATCCTTAAATTCAGCTGACTTGAAGTTAGATTTTAAGACATCTGCCTTTTCCCTATCCCTTCCAGATTCCCCATGAGTTCTTTTTGCCTGCTTTAAGGGAAAGATGCAATTGCACCATCCATCTGTCAGTGTATACATCACTCTGCCAGTCTCCTGCTAATAACTTCTCATCTTTTTGGCCAGCTGTAATAACATCAGAAAAAGTGCAATATCTTAAAAATAATTCAATTTCTAAAGGTTTCATAAATTTTTTTAATGGGTTAGAAGAGAAATGACTGTCCTATACCTGGCACCTCCTCGCAGAGGACGTGGCAGGGGCCAAGACACAACCAACACAATAAAACTCCAGGAAACCAGAAGCAATTCTGCCGTTCATGGAAGCAGCTTTTCTAGATGTAGTTGTGTTTCAGTGCAATAAAAGAGTAAGCACTGATCAAGAAAAAAGAGGTATAACACCATGCGTATTAAATACTCCTTTGAGTTTCCTTTGTCCAGCTGATACCTGACTATCAAAGATGGAGAAAACACTCGTAAGCTACATCTTGCAGTGAGATAGAAGACAGAAGTTTAGTATGATGTGTGCAATTGGTGTCACCTTAGGAAAGCTGTGAATTTATTGCAAAATGTAAGACAAGAAGTATTTCATTTTTAAGCAGTACATTACCATGAATGTTGTATCCCAGGGCATCCTGCAGCTCCATAAATGTATTTCCTTGAGCTCCAAACTGCAGCAGCTCCAAAGAAACAGCCACACTTGCTGGAGAGACTACCAGATTGGTTCTATTCTCTGCTTCTGATACATGCCGGTATAGACTGATGGCAAATTCAGTTTTCAGCTCTTTCAGCTCATCATAGGAGATGCAGTTCCCTTTGGTTAAGCAGCAAGCAGACAGGATAAATGCAGAGAAGAAAATGGGCAACATGAAGGCAAGCTGGGAATGCTCTCCACCAGACAATCATACCTGCAATTAATAATAAAGATACATTTAGAAAAGCAGTAGGCTGAGCTGACAGAGGAAATTTCTGTTTCCATCGGTGTTTCCATCAGTTCTCAGTCCATCAGTGCAATAATAATGATCACTGTTAAAATACGTGTCCAAGTCTACCCAGTAGCTATTGTCATAAAAAACCCACAGATGCAGGGACATGCTAATGACTCAGTTGACTGACAAGAATGGAGTTTTCCAGAATGCTATACCCACATAGGATGGTTGGCCATTAGAGCACATGGAGCCACCTTAGTGTGGTCTCCATGCTGCTGAGGACTCACAGCTCCTTTCTATCCTCACATCCAGCACTCCCAGAAGGAAGGCCACCCCTTATGGGGTGCAGGTATATAAATGGAGGCTCTGGACTGGACTTTAGATCCAGGTTTGCAAAATGCTGACTTCAAATTCCACCACCCCCATCCCCCCACCCCCACCCAGTTACTCCTTCTGTGAAATTCATCCCAGTGAAAAAAAAGTTATATTTGCAAAAGGCTCCAGTGCTTGCAGCATGAAATCACTGCTTTGGATTTTTATGGGAAATCAAGCATTGGTCAATATTATATTTAGAGACACTTAGACTCATATTTAAAGGAATAATGCAAAAATGACAGAATAGCTTTCTTTACAGAATTTCACCTTTTGAACATTGTATGCAAGTATATTTTTAAAAATACTGCACTTTCTTTCACTTCAGGATTTCCTACAAATCTTTCTCTGTGCCCTTTGCTCTACAGAGTACCTCTAATGCCTTGCATTTACTCACAGTTAGTTCTGTTAAATTGTCTTGCCTTTCTGTGTCCTTCTGGGTGTCTGAATGGAAGCTGTCTATGTACGTCTTGTCTCCTTCTTTAATAGGTAGTGGAGTAAAGACTAAGTCATGAGACTGCATTTAAAGGGATAGTCAGTGATCAGAGTCTCTGTCGGCGATGTCTGTACCACTCTGTCCAAATTCCTGTAGGCTAGAAGCTCTATGGAGAGCCAGGCAAAGCAGCATGCCACTGACCAGCAAATCCAAGGCAAGGAACAAAAAGGTACACATGGAGATAGAGTCAGCAACTTCCTTGCAAGCCCTGCTCGAGTCTCATGAGACTTGTGACCTGCTGGTACTGAGCAAGGCATCTCCTATCTCTCTTCCCAACCCCCTCCTTCTTTTATATGAATTCCATTGATTCCTCTGCCACAAAGGGGAAGAGAAAGGGCTCTCTGTGTACCAGGCACACAGCTACTTTTTTTTCCCCCACTTTGAAACCTTATTCAGAGATCCCATGCAATTAAAATGTCTTTATGTGCCATTAATTTTTGTTGTTGTTGTTGTTAATGCTATCCCAAATAGCAAGATTTTCATTCACTCTTTAGTTTCCAGAAGGAAAGAAACAACAAAGCAGTGCCCTTGAAGGAGATCGAATGAGGAAGGGGTCACTTTGAATGAACCAGAAGCAGAAGAGCTGAGGTTGCAACCACTTGAAAGGCAATTGCAGCTGTTCGTGGCTTTCTTCATGAGACAGGATCAAATCCTGACCCTCATACTCACAGGCTCATCCTCCCAGCTTCACAATGGCAAGCAAGGTTTTGGCTTAAAAATGTGTTTAGAACTGCAGCTTACTGATCTTCATAGAGTTTGACATTATATATGCACTTAGCTATTTTACAACACATGTTCCTGTTGCAACTGAGAAAGAAGACGTGGAAAAAGGTCATTACAATCAAACAATAGTGTTTAGGTGCTACTGTTTCATCCTTACAGGGAAGGAGCAGCCACACAATTGAATTAGGGCCCAAATGAGAATGAAGCAATGGGCTTCATCTGCACTTGTGCTGGTCCTCTCTTTCTGCTCTTCTGAGAAGATGACAGAACAGACACTGACACTGGGGTCTGGCTCAGGATCCTGAGGTTTAGACCACATTCCTGCTAGGACAGATGGAGGGCAAGAGTTTGTCCAGTCCCAGTCTAGTATAACAGGCAGGGATGTAGCTGTGGATTTCAATGGCAGTATCCTCATGCTCAAAGTTACATTTGGACTTTTGCTGAATGAGGACCTCTCTACTGAAGTTATCATTTGTAGTGTCCACTGAACTGGAGATATATTCAGAGGGAATTAAATGGAGACCACCAAGTGATTTCTCAAAGGACTAGGAGCTGTTGTTAGATAAATTAACTCTGGTCACAGATGAGGACTGTACAGCTGGATTTGATGTGAACTTCCCAGAGGCTCCATGCCCAATCAGACATTTCCTCTGTGCCCTGCTTGACACTGTCCTGTGGATTTGCTAAGATTTGGAAGAAAGATAGGGAGCTCCTGGAGGTTTTAGGCATTACAGTCAAAAATTGATGTTAAATTCCCACCTGGCAAAAATCTTGCTATTCAGTTTTGGAATAAGTATTTATGGAAGATGTAATTGAAAATTGGACCTAGTATAAATATGGTGCATAAACAACATAGTTTCTGTGGGAAAGGTAAAAAAAACACATTCTGCATCATGTCTCACCACGGAGGGGACTTGGAAATTGGAATCCTTGTTTGAAATCCTCCCTCTCTGAACCTGATTTAGGAAAGGAAAGCTGTGGTGGAATCTTAGCAGTATAAACAGTGTTTTCAGATACAGAGAGAGCACTTAAAACTAAAAATTAATCAATGCTGTTCAAAGCAGCTGTGGGGAGTAAGAAATATGCTTTATATCTAATGAATAAAAAAGAAAATCAAATAACGAATTATTGGAAAGGTAAAAGGTGGTAGAATTTAAAAGAAAGAAGAGTCAGTGAAACTAGCTGTGGCTAACAAACAACTGATAACATACTCGAGGGAGGGTATAAACAGTTATCACGATCAAGCCCAGACTCCAAATTCTCACACCTCTTCAGTTTAGCAGCCTAAGTTTTAAGTTTCTCTTCCCCAAACTGGGGTTCAAAGCTGAGAACCTGGAGTCTGAGGAGAAGCTCATGCCATGTGGGGGATGAGTTGGCCAATCGGGCTTGCCAAGTGAGTTTAGAGAGCCAGGAGCTGAGCTGTCCAATGAAGGTAGTTTGGAGCACAACCCAAGGACTGCAAACCAAACAGGCCAGTTACAGAAACTCCAGGTCAGGAGGAGGTGTTCTGGGCCTACAGAAGTGTTAGGATGGCGTTGTTGTGGAGAAAGGGAATTTCAGGGTCTTTTTTAGGATTCTTTTTTTTAGAGTCTTTAAACTTGCCTGTGTCCTAGTTTAGGCATCACATCTTTCTTTGCATCTTAATCTGGCTATGCATCACAAGACACTGGGGAAAGTGCTGATAAATTTGATGGCAATCATTTTATTTTGAAGATGCTGGAAATGCATTTAAAAAGCAATGCAATTGATTGGTCACCAAGATAACTCTTCAAAGACAGAAAAGGGAAAAGGTAGTGGCTGTATTTTGAGAAATGCTTCTTGACATTGAGGTAGCTTAGACCGTGTGTGATGGAAGTGAGGAATGGCACAAATCAAGGTCGTCTGGAGAAAATACAGCACAGAGGTGTGTGGGTAGGAGGCTGGAGCATGAGCAGCTGCATCTCTGTGGAGCTCCTCTGGGCATCCACAGGAGCAGCTCTGAAAGCTTCAAAAGGAGCTAAACCTCTCTGGCCTCTCATTGGCTAGAGAAAACCACCACACTTTGATAATTAAAACAACAAAGAGCTTCCTAGTATGTTAGCAAAGCACCAAACAGGGAGCAAAACTGGAGGAAAGTGCTGGATAGAAGCAGTAGGTGGTGGCTGCTTTCACTGATGGATTAGGTCCTGTTTGTGTTTGTGGTGTGCTAGTGCTGCTCCTGTGTGGGTCCTTGATGTTCTCCTGTGTGATCATTGTGGTGGGCAATGGGACAGGCCACTAAAGCATCCCCTGCTGCTCAGGACTGATAGTCATTAGAGTGGGTGGCTATGCAATGATACACAGGAGTAGGAAGGAAAGATGAAGGAAAGAGAAATGGTCAGAGACAGCTGTTCTCCAGAACTTCATTTTCAAGGTCTTCACAAAGTCTTCTGCTCTCAGGTACAGGAGTGTCAATGCAAACCATTCACATCAACTTGGTTCCTTGGAGTAAATGGGAGCTGCTGAGAGAATATGGGCTGAGAGGCTCCTCTGGGGGACAGGGTGCTCCTCGACTGTGGAAAACAGATTCAGAGCTGAGCTTCTACAGTGGTGGCATTTGGGAGGAAGGTGAGGAGCTTGTTCAGCCCAGGAAGCAGCTAGAATCCACAGGACTAAAATGTGAAAATGGAGGGAAATGCACAGCCTGCATGGACACTATGGGCAGAAAGAGATTTCTTTTGAAGTCTTTCTTTCCAAAGTTTCTCTTAGGAGACTGGAGTTTTCTCTGGTTTATTAATCTGTGATCTGATAAAACTGGGCCCTGGTTTAGAGTAGCTGCTGGGAGGAAAGGGGGAGCAGTCCTACTTTTGGGCTCCAGCCAGTATGGGCTCCTGCTGCATGGACTTTACACAGCAATCTGGAGCAGAATTTGGCCCAGGAAAAGTCTGGTAGAGAAAAAGGTGAGAGGACCAGATGAGGAGGTTTTCCACTTCAGAAGCCTCTTGTTTGCTTTGCTGTGTCAGGTCGGTCTCCAGCAATCTTCCTTTTGCTCTAGCACAGCCCTGGGATCATCAGGATTACTGTACATTTACCCTTTAATAAATGAGAACAGAATTTAACCTTCTATCTGCATCTGGTTTATGTGTGCTTGCTCTCTTTAAGATATATAACTCTGGGGAAATTAAATTGAATACAAACCAGCTTCCTTCCTACTTACATCTTTCCTCCAGGAGAAAGCCTGCACCGCAAGATACCAGCACAATTTGCTCAATTGGGAAAAATGTTTTGCTGAATTTCAGGATAAGAAAAATTTGCCTCATCATTTTATACAGAACTAATTCTGCAGGGAGGTGCTGGGCTGCGAAGCCACGAAGCACTCAGGTGAGCAAGTTCAACTGAATTTGCTTACTGCTATCCACACGCCATGTAAAAACCACCACTGCCTCCCGCTGGGGCATGCAAATGAAATCTGGCTCTTCAAAGGATGACCACTCTAGAAGATCACCTTCAAGGAGAAGTCCAGTGAAGTGAATAATTTCTGTGGGGCTTTATTAAAAGAAAAAACAGCCAGCTGATCCTGTGATGGCATCTCAGACCAAACCTCACATGGTGGCATGGCAACAAACCCCTCCTCAGGGCATGGCCTTGCTGAGCAGATGACCTTAGTGCTGGCACCTATCCAGCCAGGACCCAGTGGGGAAGACACACAGTGCAGAGGCCCACAAAAGGGTTCTATCCTACAGGAGCCCCCAGATGCTGGGTCTGGCAGGGAGCCCTGTTGCAACTCTGGATCAGAGTGTGTGGGCTGAAGTAGGTCCCAGCTCCCATCCTTGCATGGTGCAGATGGGGAGTGGAGAACTGGCAAGTGCAGCAGTGAGGGCTGTTTCACTCACGACCTCCTGCCCAGGTCCAGGTGGAAAGAGGTACTGTTAGCAGCGATAAGGCATTTTGGCAGCTCTCACAGCTGGAGGTAGTCTCCCTCCTCATGGCTGCAGGCTAAAGAGCAGAGGGGCAACAGCACAGATGAAACTGCACAGAACTTGGCTCTCGTTCTTCTGCAATTGCTATGGCTCTAAATCAGGAATATAATGAGTTTTGTGGCTTCATTTTCCTGTTTCACTAACACATGAAATGGAATAACAGAGCAGTGATTTTATAGCATGACACTGAGGACTAGTGTTTTGTGTCCTCTAAGATGCTGATGTGCTGATGTTGGAGGACTGTGTGGGACCCAGGCTTGAGGAAGGCTCTGCCATGAGGGCTTTTGGCATGAGTCTTGGAGTAAGCAAGCCCAGAACAGTACCCGGGGGCAGTTTTGGAGACAGGTAGTGGGAGCAATCCAAAACTAAGCCAGGCAGTAAGTTAACAAGCAGCGTGAGCTATCGGTGCTGGAGTCAACTCCTTTTTCAAGTTTCAGGGTAGGTATTTCTAATATGTTGTGTGATGCCTTCTGCAGTGGGAAGGATGGTGCCTTTCTCCGGTCAAAAGCAAAGCAAACAGGAGTTCTGCTTTCACTGAATGAGGTTAACATCATAACACTGATGAAGTGACACAAGATTCCACATGCAGAAGTGCAGGCTGAATAAGGGGCCAGATCAGGTCAGTCTTCTGATGGTGACCATTCTCATTATACGGTGTTCAACAGACAGAATTTAAAAAGGCTGAGAAACCACACAGACAAGATCACTTCTTTATTTTTAGGTTGATGAAACTTATTTGAATTTTTAAAAATGGAAGAAAACCTAATTAATGAAAGAGTAAAGATTTTGTACCTCCTTATTGTAACGCACATACTTCTCCTATGCAAGTCTCATAGGTGAAGATGACAAGAAATTCCAGGAAAAACAATGCATGAACTCCAAAGAGATAATCTCAGCTGTGTATATATTTTCTGCAGTGTTATATGAAGGTCTTAGCAGTAAAGCCTCTTCCCTGTGGACTCTGAATATATGATAAGACCCTTCCTGAGTGCACAGCTGACCTGTGGCAGCTGCTGTCACAGATCAGCTACTTTGCTGCCTGCAGAAGCTCAGAGGTGCTGCATCAGCACATTCAGACCTGATTTGTCAATCTGTGAAATGCCACCTCTACCCCAAAAAGTCACCCTTTTGGTATCTGCAGTTTTAAAATGCTTCTAGGGGAGAGTCAGTACCCTGTATGGAGCCTGGTGGAAATTCACGCTCAGACAAGACACGCTAGTGAGCCAAAAGCAGGGGTGAGGAGCAACTCTGTGGCAGCATATTTTCTTCCAGATGACTACATGAATTGACAATTTAAATACATTTACTGTTGACAGGGAATATAAAGTATGTTAAAAGCTGATTTTAATTCAGATACCCCACCAAATGCTTATTTAACTGGCTATCACAGTCCCTTACGGTACCAAATAAATGATGCCAAGTAAATGACTTTGGAAGAGATCCTCATATGAGCATGTTGCCAACTGCAGTTTCTGCTACTGATCTGGCTGAAATGACAGGGAACCAAACAGAAGATGGAAACATGAAGATGTTTATGAAGTTGCAGAGCTGACTTCTCATAAGGAGCCTGGTTTTCAGAAAGAGGATTTGACGGAATAGGTGAGAGAGGTGAGATCAAATGGAAACTTTCAGAGTGAATAACATGGAAGAATGTTACTTAAAGGGCAATTCTGCATAGGCCAGTTTATCAGCTGTGGTTTGGCCTCTCCTGTGGCCTGAACTGATGAGGTGGATCCATGTTAAAATCCACATTGCCAAACTGGCTTAGTACTGAGCCACAGCTTTTATGTCCTGCCTGTTATCACACAGATAGCCTTGCTTCAGACTAGGGATAAGGTCAGAAAACGAACAGGACCCAAGTGAGCAATATTTGACTGGCCTTTGGGGCTGCCAGGCCCATGCAGCAGGAACAGCACATCTGCAATATGTTCCATTGCAGGTTTTACACATGCCTCCCTGTGATCACTGCAATTTCGCAGTGAGCTGTTGTCCTGTGCAGCTTGTGAAACACCCCTGAGATGTGCAAAGAAGCAAAGTTGTATGTATTTGTACGCGTTGCGCATATTTTATCATTTTTCTCAGCCACTTTGGTGCATAAAAAGTTCTCCCAAGCTCACCAAACCCTCCTACACTGCCACCCCAAGTCTTTCTCCCTGGAAGAGCTTCCTCCTTATCATTCAATGCTTCCTCATCAGAGTGCCCCACATACTTTGTGGGAAAGTTCAGATGTACTTTACAGATACCCCTGTATGCTGGGCATTTCTCCTGACAATTTTGGCCACCTCTTTCCTAAGAAGATTTCAGTATTTGTGCCATCCCAGTGCTGGCACAGCAGCACCAAAGAGAAGCAGTACAGGTGAGAGCCCCAGCTCTGGAGGGCCTGATCCAGCTCTCTTGCCAGCCTTGCTCCACCACAGTTTGTGGCAGAGCCTTGGTGGCTTTTGGTGGCAGCAGCAAGGGATCCTTGCACTACCAGCCAGCACTGTGTGGAGGAGTGGTCCTGCTTCACCATGAAAGCTGGAGGTGAAAGGGTAGGTGGGGTGCTTCCTTTTCCCTCTGCTAGTAGGGCAAAACAAAGCCTTTATTCTCTAGGAACTGATCTGCTCTGCAGCTTACTTCCCACTTCAGGTCATAATCCCTTTTGGTGACATCACAGGTACTGCTGTGGCCGCCAAGGTGATGTCACAATGAGAAGCTTATGACTGTAAATGGGGAATAAGTCACAAGAGCAGATGACCTCAAAAAGAGCTAATATCCTGTTATTATATAAATGTCCCTAATACTTATATAAATGCACCAGTAACAAAAAATAAGAAAGAAAAAGGGCCCAATGGTCTATCAGCATGTCTGAAGATGTGTGTAAACTTGATGTTTTCTCACAGACCTGTAGATCCCTTATTAGTCTGTTTAACCTCTAAAAATATTTCTGTTCTTTTCTCCATTTATACAGCTGCTCAACTTTTTAAATCAAGCTCTGGATCCTTCCTCATTTAAAAATACTATTACACTTGAAGAGAAAAAACAAAATGTCTCTGTATTTTGACATGTCCAATAACCACTTACATGCTTAGGGATAGCTCAGCTTCTCAACAAAATATAATCTACAGTTCAGTGTCAGAAATGTGTTAAATACTTTGAACATGTAAGAGGAGGCTCTTCAAAGGCTTCTGTGAAGCCCCCTGAAGCTGGGAATGCCATAGACTGGCTGTAAATATGAAGCTATCTAATTATTAGTGGTTGTATTTTTATGATAGATAGGAGCTAATAAAATGGAAAGCTAGGTATAGTGTATCCCAGAAAAAGCTTTAGTGGAGGTATATAAATTATACTTCATACGCTGAACTAAATTCTTAGAAAATGGAAATAATGTTCAGAATCTCTAAGGCTTTTTTTTTTTTTTTTTTTTTTTTTTTGTAGATGTCTTGCCTCCATTGTGCTGCTGGTTTATTATTATCCACAGCCAAATATTTGTTACATTTCCTTCAGGAATTTTTTTAAATAATGTTTTTGCTTTGATAGGATAAGATGCATGTTTAAGTGCCTCCAGGGGTAAATAATTCCACATTCACACTTTCAAGCACAAAGTCTGGATCTTCAGTAGGTTTTTACATTATGCAAGTAGACGTTTAAGGTACTTAATACTTTCTAACCTCTAGTGCCCTTTTTGCACAGAGACAGGCAGTCAGCAGGGATTAATCTGATCCTAATTAACCACAAACTCTTCTGATATTTGGTTGCTGCACAGTAGCGTGCTGCCAGGTACGCAGAGGTAAACTGATCTGGATTATCTGCCGGTGCCTGTGCTTCACAAAGGGAGGTCTAGTGCTCCATGTTGTGGGTGAGTTGCAGGCAGGTACAGGTTTCACCACAGAGTGGGAAGACCACTGGACAAAGCTGGAGTTGTAAGGAAAAGGAAAGCACTGACTGGAAGGCCTCTTCCTAACAGCTTCCTATTGAGGTTTCCTTTTTAGAGATAGAATTTGTCACTGCTGCAGGGCTACAGGGCAGAAAGTGAAAAGCATGAAAATCCAAAGAGAAGAACTGTTTCTTCTTCTTTTTCAGTGGTAAAGGAGCATAACATTGTGGATACAGGTCTGTTCTTTTTCCTTCCATGTGTACAAGCAGCATGTCTGACGGAGCCTTGGGAAGGTGTGAGTGAGTGTGTGTGTCTTTGCTTGTACGCTGCCCGCCATGGCTCTTGTCTTCCCTTACAGAGCAGCTAAGCTCTGCCCTCCTCAAGTGACACAGAAAGAAGAATGCTGAAGGTCTTTTCCTGCCTCATGGTAGTCCATAAGGCAAACAACATGTAGCAGAGTAAGCAAGGCGGCTGCAAGTAGTCTTACGCTGGTGGCAGGGAGAAGCAGCTGTGAGAGCCTTGCTTCATGTGGTGCCTCTGGCAAGAGCACCTAGGAGGACTGGGCATGAAGACGACCTGTGTGAAGCACAGAGGCAACAGCAAAGCTCTCAGGCGACCACAGTCCAGGTGTCCTGGTGCAACCTAAAACCCCCAAACAGCCTCCCTGAGACCAAAATCCTGCTCTCCCCTCCCTCAATGGGATCAATGGTAGCCCATAGTGTCCTGCACCAGGAAAGTCAAAGCCTTTGGCTTACTGTCTCCATAGAGGAGATGGTAGTGGTCCAGTTGATGGGCTCAGCTGGTTCTTGTGACTGCTTTGAGTGACAGATGAGCAAACCTGAAGGGACAGCCATGCACAGGGGTGAAGAATCCTGCTGGAGAAAAATGAAGGTTAGTTTATAGCCATGAGGATAAGAGCAGGGGGAAAGCATAAGATCCAATAATGGATCAATAACTATGTACAGAATGGCATTGGGATCCTCTTTCAAGTGGAAATATCCCTCTGGTAATTGAAGTTAGTCAAAGTCAGTGCAGAAGAGAGCATCAAGGGTTTGATTTACAGCAGGGTGGATGGGTTGCACCTCCTGCTGGTGTCCAGTTCAATGTGGCCTGGCTGATGTGGCTGAGAAATGAACCATCACACTCCTTTTGAGCATATTGCCCCAGTCATACACCATTGTTTTCCTGCTGACAGTTTTCTACAAAAATTTCTGCATTTATAGCAGTTCTTTTCTTCTTTTTCCAGCAAGACAACTGCCCTACTACATGTCAATCACAGGCCTCAGCAGGTCTCTACCAACACAAACCTGGTCCTGGCATTCGGTTCCTAAACAAGGAGATGCAGCAGCTGAGGCTAGCTTGTCCTTTCCTTCCCCATGGAGTATCTGAGGGTACCAACGGTCTCCTGGAAAGAAAGCTTCTGTCCCTCTCCACTCTGCTGGAGAGAGACCTAGCTTCTAATAAATCAGGTGCTTTTCTCAGTAGAAGGCAAAACACATTTCTTTACTCTTCAGAGAAGAGCTCAGGAAATCACCCACCTGATTCCCCTGCAAGCAGCTGGCCCAGTGCCACTAGTTTCCCCTCCCCTGTGATGGCCTGGCACTGTCTGCTGGCTGTTCCCCAGCTGGCCGCCCCCCCACCCCCCCCCCAACTTGGGCCTTGGGCAGCTCTCTTGGGTTCTGGCTCATGAGTCTTGCCCATGGCAGCTGCATTTATCTCCTCTTAGGTATGAAAGAGCATGCAAGCATAAAGGTGCAATGCAGTGTTAGAGCTGAAGATGATTCCTGGATTTCATTTCCACTGGAACAAGTAATTTGCAGTTGCACTTTCCTACCCACTGATGCTGGGAGGTGGTGATGCTCAGCTCTACCGTGGCTGATCTACTTTCCCTAACACTGGACACTTTTAAGATTCAGCTGGACAGGGTGCTGTGCCATCTTGTCTAGATGGTGCTTTTGACAAGAAAGGTTGGACCAGATGCTCCCTGCGGTCCCTTCCAACCTGGTACTCTATGATTCTATGATAATATTTGCTAGGGCAACATAGAAAACTGGTGGCAAGAAAAGCTTGTAACAGAGCCAAAATGACTCCTAGCCAGTGTTAATGTTAGATGTTAGCAGCTCTGGCTCTTGATCTTCATGACAGTGGCAATGGCAAGACCAACACTTGAATAGGGAGCCAATGTGTTAATATAAAACTTTTCTCAGAAGGATGGGTCCTGAACAAAACAGAATCCTGTTGCCTTGCTCCCTGCAGGCTCTTCATAGACCCTCAGCCCTGCTGGACTGTTGCCTCATTTGTGATGGTCACTCAAGACTTCTGCATCATATCAAGGCAGGCTGACAGGATTACACACTCAGGGAAAGAACATTGAAATGGATTTTTTTTTTCTATATTGTTGCAGATGTTCCTACAGACAGAAAAAGCGAGGAAGCAGCAGAACAAAAGTCAGGGCAGAAGAACCTCCCAGAAATGGGATCCTGAAAACTAGCTTGCAGATCCTGAAGTGGCTGATGTTAGGCAAATTCACCAAGGAGCTAGGTGACAGTTCTTCAGACACTATGGTGAGTGGGGCAGCTGCAATTCTCTGAGCACTGTGTGATTCACTGCCTGGGGTTTGCATTTGTTCAGATTGTCCCAAACAGGAAAGGCAAAAACCAGCTCAAGCTGTAGAAGTAGGCAAGGAAGTACTTGCATAAACAAGTGCTGGTTTCCACCATGAAGTTTGTTTGCTTGCTCTGCTCTTTCTTCTGCCCCCTTTAACTCTAAAACATTATCCCTGAGCCATAGTCGTTCTTGGAGATGAAGAGAGCAAAAATTATATCCAGAGTAGCAGTGATTTTGGGAAACTACTGTCTCTCCTATCAGTGTGCAGCCTGCTTCATATCCAGTCATGAGCTCTTTCTGACACAGCAGGAGTCTGGCAGGAGAGGAGAGCTTGCTCCAAGCTGAGCTTTCAGGGCTCAAATGCAGGCTCAGCTCTTACAGAAAACATGCACTGCCTTCTCCTCCTTTGAAGTGAAGTCTGCTGGAATATGCATCTAACAAAACAACACAATTTTGTTTAGGTTTTTCTCCAGTAAGCCCCTCTACATTAGACCCAGGTTCAGTAACACAATTACTCTCAGTTTTTCTCTGGGGAGACCAAGGCACCATGTGGCTGAGGGTCTTGAGTGAAGCCACGCAGAAGGCATGTGCCATTAACTACAGGATGGCACCTGGTGTTTCATCTGGAGTTGTTCTCTGTGCACTTTTGTCCCGAGGTGCCTTTCAAGCTGGAACACTCAGCACTGTTATATTCCCAGCCCCTGAGGTTGTATGTCTGAAAATGTAAGTGTGGCAAAACTGTGTTCTGGAAGAAGACAAAATTGAACTGTTAAACTACCTCGTTTTATCAGAAACATTACTAGTAATAGAAAGGAAAAAGTGTTAAAAAGCTGATTGCTCTTCCTGAAGGTCACTTCTTCAAGGACACAACTATGTGCTGATTCTGCTCAAGATGTGGCATAGCACATATGCTCCCTGCAGGACTGTTGTAATTAAATATAAAACATCTATTTCTCAATGGATTTTTTCTCCTTACTTAACATGTCTCTCTTGCTGCTTTGTCTCATAATAACTCTATTAATTAAGAAAAAATGTCAAAGGACCAGCTGATGAATGAAAGAATCATGAAGCTAAGAAATTGTTGTTTTTCAATGTTTTCTTTCTTATAAAGATAGAACAGCTATATTTGTCTATAAGTGCTTGTGTCAAATTTGGGGACATTTAATATTGCAGTTCCTTGGAAAATGAGACTCTCGTTTTACTTCAGTGTTTCAAGAAGAGAAAAAATACTCATCGTTCTTCAGGGGGAAAAAAACTGTTAGCAGTTGTCACGGTGTCAAAATTAATTATTTTAGATTGATCCATTTGCCTTGATCTTTGTGACCCTCAAGAATTCCAAATACTTATCAGTCAATCATTTAAATTCCTCAGCTAAACCCCATACCTCATTAAATAAAGAAATAAGGAGGGTCTTGATACGCTTTTCTTTAGGCTTGTCACTCCACTGTCTGAAAATACAAATCATAGCATCTTAAAGTAGTCTCAGGAGTTTCCTTTTTAAGTAGGAAAAGAGCTTTACATTTCTCTACACAGTTTGTCACATTCTCATTAGTGACACTTTCTGCTGGTTAGTTAAGACTAACTTCAAGTACCACCTTCAGTGGTGGAAGGAGACCATGGGACATGAAATTTATTGGTGACTGTGCTAATGTCACCAAGCAACAAAAGATTGTTGAGTGTTGCCATGGCCTAATCAAAGGGAAGAGAGAAAGGGTGTAGTTAGAAGATACATATGGAAAAATTTAAGATATGATGTGTGAACCTTTTTGGGTGTGTACTGACTTCTTAAAGAGATTGAGGTCTAATGGGAATATTGTAGAATGGAAAGAGAGACAGAAAATATAAGACTATAGGAGTGTATGTCCCAGATTCAGTGCTTTCTTCATTCTGGTACAAATCAAAACAGAGGTTGGCAATTCTGTAGCATGTATCCTGCTGAGATACAAACCACACTGGAGAAAAGCTGAAAATGCCTCTCAGCATTATGGGTGAGATATGAAATGGCTTGGAGGTAAAAAAAAACAAAGCTATTCCTTCAGAAACCTTGTTACTGGTGCTCAGTGTGGAACAATCTGTCCATCCCCTCATGTCCCAGCTGATGTTTCAGTGCTCAACATGACTTGTGGTCTCCTCAGTGCTGACCCTGTGCAACAGAAGAATAAGGCTGGAATCCCTCTTGTCTCCTTTCAGCTGCTTCCAAGTTAGGTTTTCCCTGATACCTCAGTGATGGAACACCATTGCTGGGCTATGAGTGACACACATACACATCCTCCTCTACCTGATCTGCCATGCAGTCATAAAGCCTGGATCACCTAGGAGCATCACCTTTCCTGTCTCCCACCACCTTCCTTGGGCAGCTGGGGCAAGTTGCTCTGAAGTCCTCCTGATGAAACTCCACTTTGTGTAAGACCAGTGAAGTCTGTAAGGAGGCAGAATATCTGTTAATGGATGTAGCCAAGAGAAGCTGTATCCAAGAAAAGCACTCACAAGGCCTTTTCAGACTGCTGTGACTGTAGTAATGAACCTACCATATCAGAAATTTTTAGCCTGCATCCTGGAGCTGCCATATGACTGTCTGGTTATACACCACATCAGAGAGAGGCATTTTGCTTTCTCTGTGGCTTAGGGTGTATCTGCTACTGATGGAGAAGGAGCAGCTACTGCCATGCAGGTATGAAGACATTGTCAGTTTGAAGGGGGAAGAAATGATTGTTATTAACTTTCACATGCCTTTGTTGAGCTAAACAAACACACATTTTACAGGGTTTCCAAAATCACAGGAATGCTCCCTTGAGAAATCATCTAGGATCTTTCAGTTGATTCTGGGCTCCCCTATATTGGTTATCTTTGTATTTCTTTGGTTTGAGACCCCAGGATTTTGGTGAGCCACAGTAACATTCATTACAGTATATACAGTAACATAATTTTCCTCTTTCCAAACTTTACAGCCAGGGTTCTGCAGATGTTTCAGATCCAATATCAAAGCTATGCCAATAGATATGTTTCATGTCCATCATCCATTTCATTATATATCTCTATTGATACATGAAAGCCAGCTTTTGCCCTGATCTGTTTTTTCTCATGATAGATCATCTCTCCTCTGAGCATTCAGACTATTTTTGTTCTTGCTTCTTTAGGATGGCACAGTCGGTTTGTTTTCCACTTTCAGTTTCTCACCTTTCATCCACTTTTCCCATTCTCTCATGGTGTGATGAGCATTACAACTCAGTATCCAGATCTGGGCTACTGCCAAAGGGGAAGTTGAAATCAGAGGCAAATCAGAGCCATTTATAAATCAAACCTGAACAGATTTTTGCTGCAATTTGGTTCTCATAGTATTGTGCACTGGGATAACTTGAAGGGGAAAGGCATCAAATACTCAGATTCTAATGAGGCTCAGAGCACTTAAACTTAGTCTCCCAGACAGAGTGCAGTCTTCTCAAGTTTTACTCCTCGTAGCAGCTAAGACCTCAGGCAGTGTGGTGGCCCTCATCCAGATCTTATGAGTTGCCCCTGCCAATAGTCCCCATTTCCCGATGACAGCAGAGCAGCACTTAGTTCCTTTCCTGGTGTTTGGGTGACTTCATATCTTGCACCTTCATCTGCCAGGCCCTGTGCCTCATAGGATGTCCCCAACATTTGCCTGTACAGCACATATGGAGATGTGCTACACTGAAGTAACAAAATTTGCGAATCTGCTTTCTTATCATTCTATTTGCCTCTCAGGG
>JAVSBS010028798.1:27534-53415 GCA_033124195.1 Coracias cyanogaster | reverse complement strand
TGCTACACTGAAGTAACAAAATTTGCAAATCTGCTTTCTTGTCATTCTATTTGCCTCTCAGGGGCAATGCCAGCACCTCCCAGCTCTGGAATAAGAAGTGTCCCCTTAGTGAACATCAGCAGAGAAACCTAGCACTGTCACTTTAGTTACTGAACTCAGCAGAAGCAGCTGATGCCCTTCAGCAGGACCTGTGCTCTTGTGCCTGTAGCTTTTGCCCTCTGTAAAATCCAGATTGTATGTGGCATCTTCATTGAAGCTTCCCAGGAAAACAATGATTATTTTCATGGATAAATTGTTGCTCAATCCCTGCAGTTCTCCAAAGAGTCTAGTTCTAATAATCACCAATAAGAAATAGGACTGACTATTATTCCTATTACATTTGGGAGAATTATCTTATGTAACTTTAATTTAATTTAATGAAATTTCATTTATACACTTTTTTCTATATAGCATTCTTCTCATGTACCCAGGACCTTAACTCCTGTATCACACATTGCAGTTTCCTGTCTATACTTCTCATCCATCCATATCTCAAGTCTTCTTTTTTTCGGGCCAGTCTTCACATGATTGCATATCATTTTCAGAAGATTTCACACTTCTAAAAGTCCATATGGTTGTCAAATTCTTTTCTGATGCCACTTGTTTATGGCTTCAAAATAATCAACATGGATTCACACATCCTTTTTTTTTTTTTAATCCCTTTTTCTCCCTCCAGTCTCTTTTGTACACAACTCCAACAAGATTAATTCACTTGTTCTCCAAACGCTGCTGCCAAACTCAACACATCAGCAGAGAAGGCCTGGGGCAAAAAATCTGTTCCATCTTTCTATGCTCTTCATTTGTGTCAGGCTGCAAGCAAGCTGTCACTCCAGAGAGCAGTCAGGTTTCCTTTGGACCATCTACCAAAAATTGCAGAATCAGAAGAGGTTTTTGTGACCTGGTATGTCTAACAATGAGCCTCCATGCACAGAGGAAAGCAGGGCACACCTGCAGCTGCATCCTTGTGGGGTCACTGAACAATTCCCAGTGATGCTGAAAGCAGAGTTTTGTACCCTGCAGCATGATGGAGAGAAGGTAGGTACGAAAACTCATTGATTTAGTAAGGAGATGCTAAGGAGAATAGTAGGCAGGAGGAAAGGAGCCTAGGTCCTGCTTTGTTCTGGACACAGAGTTGCAGATTTGGGTCCTGTCTGAAGAGATGAGATAGGGGATGTGTTGAGGAACCAGGGGAGCAGGCAGGGTGGGAGCCTCCAGGCCTTTGCTGGCCAAGGAGGGGTTAGTGCTGTATTGAGTGTGATTTTGATGGGCCTGTGGTTTTGTGAAGAAGAGGAGTGAGCTGGATAGGAGGAGGAAGGAAAGCAAAGGGAAGATTAAGGGAAGGAACAGAAAGACAGGAAGAGAAGTGTCTGAGGGGACAGGCAGCATGTATCCAAGAGAACTCATCTGCGAAGGAAGGGGTTGAAACAGCAAACCATTCCCTCAGCTCAGAGCAAAGGTTGTCTTGGAAACCTGGAAAACACTCTGTGCACTTGGGCCCTGTTGGCAACCTGACAGCTTCAGCATCCTTAGACCCTGGGGCTGACAGGGTCAGCACTCCCACACCTCACCCTGAGCCTTGAAGAACAGGGTCTTGCATGAACCCACATGCCTGGAGCTGGTGCACCATCTAGGGCTAGAAAAAGAGAGGAAGGTCACAGCTGGATCCTATCTTTCTGCTCCTCTCCTGTCCTTTGGCTTGTTCCAGGACTCCTCTGACCTCCTTGCCAGCTCTCACCTCCCCATCGCCTATGCAGGCAGCTAGCAGCATCCCCAGTGGTGGTTGTTTCTATTGCTGCCATAGGCAGCCCTGTAACTTCTTCAGAATTTCTGCACAGTCTTTACACATGTGGCTGGGTGGGAATGAGCATCCTCATCCCTCCTGTGGGAAAACCACAGAGCAACCAGCTCTTGAAAGAAAGCAAGGCAGCAAAGTGCTGGGGAGAGAAACCTAAGGGCAGAGGCTGCACTTCTGTGGCTTTACACAGCACTACAAGGGAATGCTGGCAAGTAGTCCAACTCCATGAGCAAAGCCACAGAGTAATTAATTAAAGTTTTGCTTTCTTGTGACCAAAAAAACCCAGAGTAAGAAAAAGTGGAACTTGTAGCCCTATCATGACAAACTATGTGAAAGAAACCACCCACTCCTAATGTCCAGTTAAAAAATACCTGTCCATGCAACAGCACATGTGAACAGCAAAAAGATGGCTGTTAATTCACCAGAATAGGAGGAATTATAAAATTGGTATTATGTGCTCCATTCTTAAGCTGTATCTGTTCCGTGATGCCCTGTCACCATGTAATCACCAAAGGAGCAGGACCACTCTGGTGCCACTGCTAACCTCACAAGAAGCATTGTGTTGGCAGGAGCTGGATCATATGTAGCAGATTATCTCTGTACCAGGAGGGTTAAAATTCTCATGAAAGTAGATAGTAGAATTTATGACAGCCAGCTGGCTTATCATGTCATGCTCAAGGGCTTGTTTACAGCAGATGCTCAGCTCCACCCCGAGCACAACCCTGAGCAGTCACTTTGTGGGCTGTGGCCACTTCCTCGCCCAGGGCTCTGGTGCAGCAAAAGGATGCGGCAGAGCTGTTTGGGTCACCAAGCTGTTGAGTTATTCTGCTCCCCAGCTTTGTGATGGAAGGGAAGGTGATAAAGCCCAGCACAGGCACTGTCAGCAGGTAATACTGAAATGCAGGATGCAGAGGGTGTGAAGGCAGGCAGGTCTCGTTGGTGGAGATGGCTGGAGCCCTGTTCTCTTCAGGGATGTTTGTCTGCAAAGCACCCGGGGTGCAGCGGACAGCGTGCCAGGGCCTGCAGGACCCCCCACCATGTGCCTTGCAGGTGTCACCCCCTGGGCTGGCAGCTCCTTGCACTGACACTGGTGTGCATGAGAACCACGAGATGGCACTAGCAACTTTTGCAGGCTGGTGGCTTCCCAGCAAGGAACGCACAAAACCCAGCACACTGCATTGCTGTGATTCCATCACAGAATACAGTTACTCCGCAGTCAGGGAGATGTGAACAGGGTACTTCCCTTACTGACTAGTCAGCTCTGGCTAAATCCATTGCCATTGCCATTTCCTTACGCACTGATGGCCAGCAGTTCTTATTTATGATGAACAGATTGGATTAGTGGCTTCCACCTACCAAGCTATTTTGCATTTTATGCCTCATATATTCAGGAGAAAAGTGAATAAAAAGGACGACTGATTCTAAAGTGAAACACAATTAATGCAAAAGGCTCAGTTGAAGCAGAGAGAGGGTGCGCCTATTCATTTGTAAAGCTCTCTAGGACTCCAGATGACCTGTCTGTGGCCAGAATGAAGTGACACTCTCTGTAAAACTGCTAAATAAAAGTGAGCTGATCTTCAGCTCCAAGGCCAGCTCAGCACTGTTTGACTCATGTCCATACCCTTCAGAGCTGTCCCATTGGTCACAGGCATACCACAGAGCAGCTGGCTTAGCTTCCCTCCTGGGCTGCTGCAGGATCCTTATGGCTCCAGGGCACAATTATCGCATTTTGCAGGGGTAGTTGTTATCCAAAATAAAGTGAGGACTGTGTTGCAGCCCAGAGATGTTTTTACAGCATGACCCTGAGGGGCTGTGTTTCTTGCCCCGTGGGATGCCCATGGGCAGGTGGGAGCACGGGAGGATGTGAAGTTTGATGGGACAGTGTTGGAGATACAGGAGTCTAGGCTTGATGTAGGCTCTTCCATAGAGGGAACAGTCCTTAGGATGAAAAGAACCAGGCAGTGTCTTGGAGAAAGCTGCTTGAGGAGGTTCAAAACAGAGTCAATAAGCAAGTGTCTGAACCTGCTCCCTGTCCCTCTTCCATGTACTATTGAAATTTCCCATCACAAGATTGACAAGGCCTTGCACAGCTTCTTGCATTGAGCAGTTGGATTTCTCCCCCACAAGCACATGTGCAGGATGTTTCCTCCCAGTTATCTCACAAGCTAGTCATTCCTGGGCTCAGGGACGACAGGATCCTTCCCAGGTACTGAAGTAACCTTGCCCAGCACCCCGCATTGTCTTCTCCTGGAACAGAAAGCACTCAGTGAAATTATCTTGGTGAAGGCTGCAAATAAACATGACTACTTTCTCATATAGGGCATGAATTTGGTGTCATTCTTTGCCATGAACTGCTGTGGAAACCCAAGGAATGAGAAGAGATTCAACAGCAAATCTGACAAATGGACAGAGGATAACTCCATTGGTAGCACAGCATAGCAGTTGGTCACACAGTGATCTGAACGTAATTTTTGGCTCAGGAAGTCTGGATTTTGGGTAAATTTAGCAATTTAAGCTGTGCTGAATCCTGAAAGCTGGGAAAGAATGCCACAGGGTGGACTGCTCTGTACTCAAATGACATTGAGACTCAGATGAGAGACAATTCATTATCTAAGCAGAAAAATTTTTGAGTTAGTTTGGGGAAGAGTCAACATGGTTTTATAAAGGGAAATCACACCTCACAAATCTATTAGAGGCTTCAGAAGGCATCAACAAATAAGTGTACAGCTAAGAATGTTTTTTTTTAAAGTCCTTCATCAAAGCCTGCTAAAGAAACCATGCTGTGATGGTTTAAGAGGTAAGGTTATGTGAATAAAGGACTGATTAAAAGGCAGGAAACAGAAGGTAGAAATAAATAGCCAGTTCTGACAGTGGAAGGAGGTTGGTAGTGGAGTCATGCAGGGATTTGTACTCAAGCTTATATTGTTCAGCATGACTTAAACCTAGAAAAATGGGGCTTTGTGGGATGAGGGTCTGTTGAGGTTATTAAGCATCCAAGATAGTAAAGATGATGGACAACTGGGGAAGTTGCAGAAGAGTCAGTCTCACAATATACAGCAACTGATCAATAAAAAGGCAGATGAAATTCAATGTAGATAATTCTAAACTTAATTACATTTAAAAAAATCTAATTTTACATACATGATAGTAGGCTCTGAACTGACCTTTACTGCTTGGGAATTGGACCTTGGGGCTACATAAAGATTTATGAAAAGGGTACTCAGTACTCGGCCGCAGTCAAAGCAGCAAGTTACATTACTAAGAAACAAACAGAGAATAAAAGGTGTTGGAAAACACCTTCAAGCATTCCGTAAATCTACAGTGCATCTACAGCTCCAGAACTACCTGTGGTTATGGACTCCTTAGCTCAAACAGCAAACAGCAGAATAGAAAAAAGATACAGAAGGGTAACAAGGATGAATAAAAGCATGGAATGGCTTTAATACGAAGAATAACTGACTAGATTAGGACTTCTCAGCTTGAAATGAGAAATCAGAACAGAGGAATGTTGTGTAGAAATCTATAAAACCATGAGTGGTCCAAAAAAATGGTCAACAAGAAATGGTTGTTGACTGTCTCTCCCTAGAGCAAATCTAGGGAATATCAAATGGACTTAGCAGGTGATAGGTTTGGGAGATAACCCTTTCTGTACAACATGTAGCAGTGGAACTTCCTGCTACAGGATGCTGCAGATGATAAATGGGCTCAGAAAGCAACTGGAAAAATTCTAGAGAGGAAAATCTTTTACAAAAGTGCCATCTATGGCACCTCAGACCTTCCTGAGCTGCACACTCATTTGTATAGCCTTTTGATACGTTCTTATGAAGGCAGCTGTGGCGTCCAAGCTAGGTCACTGCAGTGCTTCCTACCTAGGCATGAAACTGCATGCCTCAAAACACTTCTGTACAGGATCACAAGAGCTAATTTAATTGCTGATACAAGCCACCGAAACTACCAATGTGTTCCAATATTCTGGATTCTTCAATGCATCCATGGTTTTACTCTGTTTCCAAAGGCCTTTGTGAGATGGGACTGCCTTACCAAGACCAGGGTAGCTCCATTCTGCTGCTCAGGCTGATGAACCTGAAAATTGCTCCTGAAAGACCTCAGCCCTCTCATGATGTAAAAACAGATGATTAGAGATGTAATGGGAGAGTTGCATAACTACAGCTGCCATGGCTAGATCCATGTTTTTTTAGGAAAGGATGGCATGTGGTGGTGGTGCTTGTGCTCCGGGCAACTGAGTGGCATGAATGCATGTGCATTTGCAAGAGAACAGAGCATGAGACAGTCAAGAGCTCATGGGTCCCTCTTAAAAGGGATATTGTTGTGGGCATCTCCTACAACTCACTCAATCAAGAAATGGAGAAAGATAAAGCCTTCTTTGAACAATTGGAAACTGGCTCAGAACAGTTAGAACAGTTCCCATCTTCTGTGGTTGGAAAAACCTGCTGACTGGAAAAGCCTTCATCTTCAGTCACATCTTAACTCACAAGGTCTGCTGTCAGGCCTGCCAGGTGTCTGTGTCTAGAATAAAAGTTTGGAGGATAAAGTTACTAATCACACTAGAGGAGGACTGAGTCGGGGATGAAATAAACTGGACATACACAGGGCCACGGGACTGGATCAGCTACATCTGACAGTGCTGGCGGAACTTGCCAATGTCATTGTGAGACTGCTTTTTATCAATTTTGAAAGGTTGTGGTGATTGGTAAAGTCCCAGATGGCTGGAAGAAAGAAAACATCATACCCCACTTCAAGAAGGATGATCTGGGGAACTACAAGCTGATCAGACTAACCTCAGACCCCTGGAAGATTACTGAGAAAGCCTCCTCAGAGCAATTTCCAGGCACAAGAGGGACAAGAGTGTGATTTGGAAGAACCAGCATGTATTTACCAACTGTAAATCATGCCTGACTGACTTGATTGCCACCTTTGATGAGATTACTTCCTTGGTGGGTGAAAAAAGAACAGTGGATGTCATTTTGCTTGACTTCAGCAAGGCTTTCAGCATAGTCTCCCACAGTATCCTTGCAGCCAAATCGAGGAAACATAGACTCAGTGGGTGCATTATAACGTGGGTGAATAACTGACTGGACTGTCAGGCTAGAAGGTTACTGGACAATAGTTTAAAGTCTAACTAACTAGCAGATAGCTGCAAGTGGCATCTTCTGAAGTCAACACTGTGGCCTGTGCTGTTCAGCACTTTTGTCTGACGTGAATAAGGGGATGAAATGCACTCTCAGCAAGTGTGCAGATGATCTCCAACTTGGGGGGGGGGGGTGACTGATACACCAAAGAACAGGCCTGCGCTTCACAGAGACCTTTACTAGCTGGAGGAAGGCACCAATGAGAACCTTACAAAGTTCAACAACGACAAATGCAAGCCCAGCACCTCATGCAGACTTACCCTGTAAGACAGCACAGGCTGGGCACTTACTGGCTAGGGAACAGCTCTGTAGAAAAGGATCTTGGGGTCCCAGTGAAGAGCGAGTTGAACATGAGTAAGCAGTGCACCCTTGCAGTGATAAGGCCAGCAGAAGACTGGATGGTATAAGCCAAGGAGTTGTCATCATGTTGATGGAAATAAATCTTCCCACCTACCTAGGACTCTTCACCACCAGAGTGCTGTGTACAATTTTGAGCTCCCCACTATGAGAGAAATATTGACAAACTGGAGAGAGTTCAGAGGGGCTGGAGCCATTGAGATGGTCAGGGAGCTACAGTATATGATGTGTAAGGAGAGGCTGTGGGATAACAGCAGTCTTCCACCACCTAAAGGGGGATTATAGAGAAGACAGAGCCAGAGTTTCTCAGCGGTACATGGCAAAACAGCAAAAGGAAAAAGATCACAAGTTCAAACACGGGAAATTCTGAATGCAGATTAAGAAGTAATTCACCAGTAGTTAAGCACTGGCACAGGTTCCTCAGAGACATTGTGAAATTGCCACCTTTGGGTATTTTCAAACCTGGCCAGACTAGGTCCTGAACAACGTGATTTAACGTCAAAGCTTTGAGGTTTAAGCTTGCTTTCAGCAGACACTTTGGACTAGATGATCTCCGGAGGCCTTTTCCAACTCCTGATGTTTCTATGATTCTATAACTGCCACATAAATATATATAAAACCCACTTTGTTAAACCATAAAACCATAAAAATTAAACAAAGCCAAACCTACATAGCTTTCCATATACAATATAATGTTGACATGCAGACACATCCCATGAGGGGAATAAGAAAAATGTATAATAGATATCACCACACACTGATGGAAACAATAGGGAAGCACTATTATGAAGATCAACATACATGAAACAAACCAAGATGGGATTTAAGCATGCAGGATTACCAATATGTGTCACAGCTCCTGTTTTATCATTCAGCTTTACTGGAGCATATGATTTACAACACCACAGTGAGAACCAAAAGATCCAGTCTGCAGAGGCAAAGCTGAGTCCAATATAAAAATATTTTTGCTATGTTTACTTTGTAATCATCCCACCAACGTGCCCTGCCAAGAGCTGGAGAGCTTGTGTTACTGTATTCATTTTGAAGCTTAGTTAAAGCAGCCAGTGAGTCTGCAATACTTCATAAATGAACATGCAGAAGGTTAAGCACGACTGACTTTTCATCTCTATTTTATTTCACAGAAGCAACGCATTTTGGGGGTTGAGAAGGAGAGAAAGTTCAGGGAAAACCTGCAGTTCTCAGATGACATTGTTCATAATTTAACCAAAACAATACAATACATAACTAAATGCCATGAAACTTGTGCATATTCAACTCTCTGAAGAGATCAGTCCCTTATTAAATAATGGAAAGAGAAGTAATGAAGCCTACCTTCAGTGAAACACTCTTCAGAATCTGGCTTGCTTTATTACAGACAAAAAGTTTTCTGTACACTATCATCTCTATTTTTCCTGACAGTAGGACACTCAGATACTCAAAATTTGGTTACAAGCACCATGAATGTAAACAATTAAAACTTTCATTTCTAGTTAAGTATCAGTAAACAGAACACAAATACTTGGAGGCAGAACCAGTGGAGACTGACCGCATAAATTCAGAGTCTGTGGAAGCACATTTGGCTTTCTTCCCATTAGGATTAACGTGGTAAAATCTGGAGCTGAGATGTTCATGGAGCTGCTGGTTCATTTCACATGAGCCTCACGATTGACACTTGGGCTATCCTGTGCTTGTTTGTAGACCTCCAGTACCAGTGCTTCCTGCTGCGTCAGGAGATGGCCCCCAGATGTGCTGAACTCCTGCTTGCAGAGCCACATCCTAAGCAGAAAGATGTTTCAAAGCCTCCTCTTCATTAAAAGGCCCAATCAGCTTTTGTCAGGAGTCTGGATGTTGGCATGATTCCAGGATCAGACAGACATAACAGCTCAAACCAGCTTTTGATTTCATTTTCAGATCATATGTTATCACTATTATTAAAATATTGTGAAAAGGCTTTTATTTCTTTTTTTTTTCCTGTTCCAAATAACGAATGCTAACATTTTTAACAGATTTGAACCAAATTTATCCTGTTCATTGTCATTTCTGGAAGTGGCTAGTGTTGCTAAAATGGCTGCCCCATAAATATATAATGTAATTTCATCATTAATTTTTGTACTATCATGAATATGACAGAAAATAATGACTCATAAGTTTAAACCTGTGGAGCCCGAGTGTCCTAGGCATTGCTCGTATGGTGCAAGTGGATGGAAAAAAATGCTGGTCTGACCTCACAGTGTTTTTGACAGTATATGAACAATAACATGAAACACAACTTTGGATAAATCAGGTCCCCTGCGTTCAGAGGGGGGTTGACCATGAAAGTCAGAGGAAGACTGCGTGGAAGCTGAAGGAGTAGAAAGCAGGTAAACACATGCACCCCATGACAAATCCTTCATTGGTGCTATTTCTGGTCCCAGATGTTTCTTAAGAGACTAGTTTGCCCAAAATTACAGCAAGCCTAAACAGTTTGGAGGGCAGAAGGAGGCTAATAATCTCCTGTGCTCTTAGAGCTTGAATAGATTTGCCTATTTATACATTGTTTTTAGCACAAAAGATAAGGTCTACCTGTGATACATGCTATGATAGCATCTCACACAGAAGAGACTTGGACTTCAGCCTGACGCCTCTTTCCCCGTGTGGAGAAAATGACAGCAAAAGGAAAAAGCCCTGAGGAGTAGCATCCTCATTCTTGTCTATCCTACTGGCCTCTTCTGGATTGGGAGTGCAGGTTTAATGGAATCCCCCCTCCCCATCATAAACCTGTACTCACTTTCCCCAGGCTTTCTTCCAGAATTGTTTGTACAAACTGTGCATTTACTTAAATGGGCCAGGGGAGCTGTTCCACTTTTTGTAATTATTATTTAGAGTATGTGTGTGCTTTTTAGTTGCTTGTTGTTTGTTTTTTTTTCAAAGCAGCAATTCTTCTGAGTAAAACTACCTGGTAATACAGCAAACATTTTTCTCCACAAACGCTTTTTTTCTTCCATCCACCACAGTGCCATTGTGGTAGGTCTTCAGCGTTTGTACCTGTATATAGGTTACATCCAGCATTATACGTAAACCTTTTAACATTGTTATTCTCTCACTGGCTAGACCGGAGCTGAAATTAGTACCATTTCTCTACCAAAAATACAATTTTTCAGAATATGCATGATACAATCTGTACATACAGCTTACACCCTGGTAAAGGTACTTAGCTGTCATATTAACAGCTTTTTATTTACTCTTTTTTGTTAAATACCAAATGAACTGGAGCAAAATAGGTTATCAAGAATGTGTATTCTAAAAAGTCTCCTGAAAAGCCAGTAAAATTTTACCTTGGAGAGAGGTATTTCAGAATAAATGTGTTTTACTCAGAAGGAAGTGTACTTGCACTGGAAATATGAAGAATAAGTTTCTCCATTAATTATTTCAAACAGAAGAATAACAACCCTTTAAAAAGTAGGGAGCTCCTATTTGGGACTAGTCATGTAGCAATATATAAAAACACTGGGTTGTCTTCCTTGTTTTGCATTCCAAAAGACAAGCTCTGCATTGCCTGGGTTAGAAGTAGAAAACATTGTTTACTTGGGTTACCACTGTCTACACAAGTTGTTCAGACAACAGCCCAGATGGGTCCCTTACAAATATGAGGGGATGGGTTGAAAATGTAAGGTCTTCCTTTTGGCACTTTCTGCGTCCTGGCTTGTCAAAGTAAAGAGATACAGCAGAGCTTCCTCTTCCCAGGGTAAGGAGGGAAGCTTCTGCCCCCCCTCAGCACTGGCAGTTCCCAGAGGGTACAAGGAACTGTGTGTGTGTCTTCACAGGAAACATCTTGCCTGACTCTACTGGTGACATGCTACTGGGACCTGCTGTGCTTACAGTTGCCTTTGGAACTTGTAAAAGGGAAAGAAGACATATTTTTCATCCCGTCTTTCCTGATTTAAGGGAATTTCTCAGGAAAGTTAAAGGAGTTTGGTGTCACAAATCACTCTTCATTTTCTGCCAAAGAAAACTGGATTATTTGCCTCTTCTGGTACTTCCTTCACCACTAGTCCAAGGGTCAGTCATAGAAACCATCCACCTTGCACTGTCACAGACAAGTGTCTGCGCTGATCATCTCCTCCAATACAAACATACAGGGTGCAAGCTCCGGGTCTTGAGGACCCGGAGTCTGGGGACACACATCTCTGAGGGATCCAAGTGCTTTCTTCACACATTTACCATGTTCTCTGCATCACCTCACCTCAGTGAAGAACCTTCTGCAAGCTCAAGGGGGGCCCACTGCTGTCACTCACAAGTAGAACACATTTGCCTTGGAAGGCGTAAGATAGAGAAACCTCAGATGTAAAACTCTTCTTCATTAGCTGGTGAAACTGGGCAAACATGACCACCCAGAGAACAAGGGGTTGCTCTTGAGGACTGTTTGGGCTGCTTGGAGAGAGATGCTGACATGAATGAGCTGGAGGACCACGCAGAAAGAGAAGGCAATGAACCATCAACTGACTCAAAGGTATTGCACATGGCTGATACAGGCCTTCCACTGCTGGCCTCCTCTTTAGCCTTACTGACAGTTTGTTTCTGTGGGGGAAGGGAGGCTTCCAAGTCATTGCAAAATCCATTCAGGGCAGAGTATGCAGAGACTACAGACAGGTCAGAGAAGGATAGCTTCATCCCTGTGTCTACATCAGTCTCCTGGGCACCTTCCAAGTCATCAATATTAAGCCTGGGGCTGCATCTCCAGGTTTTTAAGCTGGTTGCAGGTGACCTAGCATTTAAAAACTGAAATGGTTCACTGAAATGAAAAGTCTCTGAGGCTGAGGGGGAGTTCACTGTGGGCAAGCAGAACAGAGACTTGCTTCGTTGAAATGACCATGAAATGCTGGAGGCACTGCTGGATCTGCGTGTAAAGTCTCCTCGATCAGTGTGTCTCAAGTCCTGCTGGGAGAAACCAAGATAGTGACCAAGGCCATTTGTGTGATGTACTTTGTTTTGACTCATTTCTTTTGGTTGATCAGGGACAGATCGGTGGCTCTGAGGAAGAAAGGCTGGCAGAGTGGTGATGTGGGAATCTGTTGACACAGATGGATACGGTTGCTTGTTCTGCTTTGCAGACTTCCTACACCAACTGCCTGTTCTCTGCAGCCGGGAGAGGGAGAAAAGAAGATCATATTAATACAGACTTGGCAGTCTTACAAACATAAGTCTCCGCTGCTGAGTTGTTACTGCAAATAATTACGAAGCAGACTTCATTCAGAATGCTTGCAGCAAATGTTTCACTTCAATAACAAAGAGAAAGCACCCTGCCAAAATCCCAAATATTTACATAAGAAGCCTTGAAGACAACAAGAATAAATGGTAGAGGAGCCCTGCCTTGCGGAATGAATGACATTAGCTCAAAATTCTTACATCCTATTGACTTGTTCAGATTCATTCACATTCTGTCTTTGAACATTACTGTTTTAGTGGACAGCTGAAGAACAAAAATGAAATGGGTGATGTATGTTACCATCATTATTATTTCTCATTTCTTCCTTACTATGGTGTAAATGTTTTTACTTTTTTCTCTGAAACGTCAATGAGCCTTTAGCAAGCAACCTCATACTCTGTTATCTCAATAGGAATTTACTACTTCCCTCAACTTTCACATTTTCTCTTTCACACCTTGTTAACTGACCAGGGCATTCTAGAAACCATTTGCTCTATTAACTAGCTCCTAATGACTCTAAGCACAGCTTTAAACTTCTAATTTGCTTGTAGACACCTAGACTGAAGACCTAACCTGACGGTTATGATCTGAACTGGGACCTGGATCTCATCCCTAGGGCAGGATTCAGTTGTTGAACTGGCAGATACTTGAACATTTGCACAGGGACAGCAGCTGTGACAAATGGGGAGCCAATGGCATCCATGAGCAGCTGGCGGCCAGGTGGCCTTCCTGTGGGATTAGACACTGATGTGTGGGTGACTGAACTGAGGTCCTAGTGTTCAAGCAGTCATGAAGCTTTCCATCATCACACTTATATCAGTAAGGCTTTTAGTAGTTTGCATTTTAAGAAGTTTAATTGAAAATATTCTTACTGGAATTTCTCACATAATACAAAATGCCAGATTTCTATCCCAAAAGGGACAGGAACTAATGGGACAAAGTGCAAGATCATACCCTTGAAAAGAAACCATAATCTCAGCTATGGGACTTCTCAGCTGGAAACAACAGAGGAGAAAGTACTAGGTATCTTGGTCAATATGTGCTATTAAAGTGACAAGACTGTGGCAAACATGATTCTGGGCAGTCTCAAGTGAGTTAAAAAAGTATTAATGCGCTGTGGACAACACTGCTAAGGCCTCATCCAGAATGTTGCACATGACTCAAGCCATGCTAATGTGAAAAAGAAAAAACTCAAACTGGAAAAGATGCAGCCACAAAAAAAACCCAAAACAAGATGAACTGTCCACTGAAAAAATGGAATCACAACAGAAGAAGAAGAGTCTTCTGAGGCGAGTAATGGATAAAGATGGAGCTTGATCATTTTACCATAGACATTATATGACATGACAGAAAGGGATGAGACCTGGCAACCAAGGGAGGTCCTTTGTATCCCATCTCTAAAAGAAGTCCATACATTGCTGCTTCTGACGTCTTGCTAATGCACATCACATTGTCTTAGTGACCTAGAACTGTCACAACCATCTTTTCATTTTTATTGCAGTGATTTCATAGGCAAAAAAAGGATTTTCACATATACAAAAAATGTTTTGCTCATTTGCTATTATCTAGATAGATGTGATTTATAGGACAGCCAAACCATAGGAGTTCACTTGTGCATTGTAGAGGGATGTATCTATACAATGCATCCATAATGAGGGATGTTAATTCATAACCCATTTCTGTATAATATAATAAGCTGTTAATAGAGCAAATAACCACAGTAGTGTAGCAGTTTTGTTAACTGATAAGAAAGCGAGTACAAAAGATTCAAATATAATGAGTCAAATTGTCAACAAAACACTTCAAACCTGTACATGCAACATTATTTTATTTGTGCCATACAGGATTTAATTTATTTTAAAAATTACTCAGCAAGATGAAAGGCTTGTGTCCATGAAGAAAATACCAGCTGTTTGTTAACTGAAGACATTTCTGGAGAACCCAGCAATAACAGTATGACGTGCTGAAAGTACACAATCAAATCATCACACTCTTTTGATGGGTTTGTCCAAGAAAATACTATTTATATTTTGTTTGCATTAACCAAAGGTACTATTTTTTTCTGTTCAGCAGCTCTGTTATCAGATATACTATATGGACTCAACCGCCATGCTTAGTGAATTAACAGAATCACTTCCAGAATACTACTTCTACCTCTCTGAGAGAAAATAATGGATTGCTTGACCATGGCTTGATTTTATGTGCTTTTGTGGACTTAGTTGATAATTTGGCAGATCAAGCAATCAGTGAAACCAAGGATCCAAGCAAGAGCCATCTTCTTGTTTGTGAAATGGTAAGGAGGCCTCTGGGACCACAAGCACTGGTAAACAACTTGGGCAAAACTGCACCTGAAAACACAAAGCTTTTGGGGACAGATCTGACACCTGCACTGGGGAGAGTTCTGCGGGCAGTATGAAAGCCTTGCCTTTACCTTGCACAGCCCATACCATCTGTCTATAGCCCTCAGACATCATGGGTGAGATTTAGTTGTCTAGTAAATACAGCCGACAGTGTCTGGAGAGCAATTCAGCTTTCCCTGAAGAAAATTCCTGGGAATGTTCCTGGGCACATTTCATTTATTAATACAGGCAAAGTCTTCAGCATTTTGGGAATAAAGCACAGACACAAGAATAGCTATTTTGAGCTCTTTCTAATATTTATGAACACTCCAGTTTAAATCAGCTTGTGTTAGCTTTGGATGGCAGAGATGCAACTGACTACAGGTGCAACTAAATCACCAGTACTCCAAAGGATGCTTACCCAAGGCATCACATACATGGGTGCGGAGCAGAGGGCAACTCCAGGATAAATGGATGAGGTGAGATGAAACACCCCTGCTAGAAACCCTGGGAGCTCTCTCATGTAGGAACTTTCTAACCAAAATACAGATAAAAAGTAAAACTCAACGGAAAAGGGAAACGCGCTTCTAAGTGGGAGCACTTGGAAGGGGCAACTTGCCCTGTGCAGATGAATAGCTTCAAGTACCTGGCTTAACTGGGACATGCTTATACTAATGAGAAAAAAAGCTACTTTAGCTAAGACATTAGTTTTAGGGTTTTCTTAATAGAAGCCTTTTTCCTAGCTCTTTTAATGTTCCTGTGGACAGGTAAGAGCATTCCATTTTATACAAAGTATTTGCTGTTATGCCTGCTACTGCATCACAGTTCCTGGTCAGGCTCAGTTGTCTTGGCATGAGGTAATGGTGGATCAGTGAGGTGAAGGGGATAAGTACACCTTGCCCTTAGGATGGCTGCCTGCAGGGCAGGCTGAGATATCACTAACACAGCTCATTTCTAAGCAGCTCTGTTTATAGGAGGAATTGTTTACCTCAGGCCTTTTTTGTTTAATGTGTTATGATTTCGAAGACCTATGTTCCAATGCTGCTCTTCATGATATGAGCAGAAAGGGGAAATAAAAGGGGGAGATTTTTTTCAATGCTTTAATCTAAAAGAAATACAACTCAGGACTTTCCTGACTGTGAGAATACCGAACTGCACAACTGTACTACAGGTAAGAGTGCCAGAGCTCCATCTCATGAAATACTAGTGAATGAAGATTACAGGCTAATCCTATATTGTAGACAACTGGATTATGTGGACTAATAAGACTTTTCTATATCTACATTCTGTAGCTTGTCAGAGATCACCGAGAGGATTCAATGATTTAGCCAGGATTAAAACTCAGGTAAAAGCAGCTCCTAGACCTGGGCCAAGGCCACTGACTGTGCTCGCTCATCCCACTCTGGCACGGCATATGGAGAGCTGCATGCAGCCTGGGCACTCATGTGATCGCTCCTCTCCATTTTTACTTTATAGCACCGATAGTCCCACACAGATCAAACTGGATTTCCCAGTGTGAGAGCACAAGGGAGAAACCACAAAAAGCAAGGAGGAGATGCCAATTTTCCACAGCCCTTTGTGTGCCATAGGATGCTGAAAACAGAAAGACCTATTTTTGTACCTTGAGGACAGCGTAATGCACATGCTGCTACTCTTTTCAGCAGAAATTGCCTCCTCAATTCTGCTTTGAAGCTGTTGCAGTTGAAGTTGCATCTGCTTTAATTTTCTGAATTATTTTCTTTAAGTCCTTACCTTCAGCCTGCTCACCGCTTGCCTTCTGCATTGCCTCTTGCCTCGCTGCAGCCTGGCAGAGCCCTGCCTGCCACAGCCATGCTGCCTGCATCAAGCACAAGCATGGCAGAGATGCCGGAGAGGGGGTGAGCCATCTGAAGGGATAAAGACTCGATCCAAACTGACACGTTGGTTTTGACTGAAATTCCAAATACATGGAGAGAGATCTGTCAGACCTCGCCACAAAGACGCACAACAAACCCGTCCATTGACTGAACAGATTAGCTCTCTAACAGAACAGATTTTTTCATCTGGCGCTAATCTGCTGCTCATTTATAATCTCTGCACAAATCTTTGTGAAGCCTGGAGGGATTTAGGGTCTTTGTGTATTACAATGGGCTGCAGAAGAATTTCATGACGAATATCCCGGAATGCCATAAACAACTTGGGGTGAACCTCACTGAAATACACTTTTGACTTCATTTGGGCTGTCTATACCTGACAAAAAAAATCCATGAGTGCTCCTGCAGTTTATTTTAAGCTATCTGCTTTTTAAGAAAGCAGATAGTGATCTCATTAGACATTATGTCTACTAAGCACCGCCAGTAAGGCTCCACTGAGGTCAGAATCCAGCCAAACAGTCAGCATGGCAATGACATCACCATTTTGCCTGCCTTGCTCAACAGGAGTGTGATGGTGTTTGTCTAATTGTACTAAAAGCAGTGGGATTGATCCAAGAAAAAAATAATCAACACAAGAGAAAGTGGCAGAAGGTAGTCCTTGGTATCACCATAAGAAGTCTTACTTGAAAGGCAAAACATGTTCAGAAGGGCAGCATATCAAAAGGCAAAATGCACAAGTTTGATTTAAAATTGAACCTATTTGAAAAGTGGCATGTCCTGTGTTTACAAAACTAGAACAGGTGGGTGCCTTATAATGCTAAATATATTCACCCTCAAGAGTTTTTGCTGAGTCATCAGAGATCTTACTATGCCATGAAACATAATTGCACTAAAGGAAAAAACAGCGAGAAAGTACCTTTGGATGAAGAAAAACAATGAAAATATCTCCTCCTATTTGAGTTAGTGACTGATTCTCTGTGTCTTCCACAAAACCAATCATTAGCACTAAGATGAACCAAACACCTACGGCCTTAAAAGGAAAGGAAAAATAGACCAGAAGATTTTTAAAAACAGAAGGCTAGTATTAGACGTATAGATTTATTTAAATCAGCTTAAGGCACCTCCCTTGACTGAGTCAACTTTTACTGCAAAAGTCAGTCCTCTTCACCAGTTTCAACAGCAAATGAAAAGTAATCCTTGTAAAGGTGCCCTGTATACATCCTTGCATATCCTTGGTGCTTTTCTTGCCTGTCTTTCTCTTTGTGTTCACAACTGCTCTATCTGCACTACTAATTCAAGCAAGTGTGAACCTCTTTTCTCATGTCCATTTTCCTTCTTGCAGACCAAACTATTCTCTGCAAAAGTGCCCTCTCTTTGCCTGTTTTTGTCTTTCCTTTTTACCTTCTCTGCTTCCTAGTTTACTTGCTCACCTTTCTCTCTTCTACTTGTACGTAACTGCAGTGACTGAAGACGGCAGTAGTGGGACTGCGCTTCCAGGGTTTGTAGCTGGTAATGCTCTGAGTAACAGGGGTGAGATGATTTAATTGCATTTAAGACTGTTATATCATTACATTATATCATCCAGTCTGACCTTGTCTTCATAATGGTACAAATCATTAAGCCATTTCTTTACTTAATCTGTTGACACTTTAGGCATTTCGGTTTTCAGGATACTAAATTCCTGTATGCTCCAGGCAGGGGCATAAGACAGAGATGCCACAAAGCCCAAGGCCTCTAAAATGGCAGCAGATTGACTAATGCTCCTAGACTATTTACATGTTTTATCAAGAACATATGAATGCTGGATGACCATCAAGGCACCCACATTGGAAACTAAGGGAAGGAGAAGGAATTGCTTTGTGTTGGAGAGAAGAAATGCAGAGCCAGGTGAGGTCTGGAAGGGTTTGGTGGACCAGTTGAAGTAAATGCAACCATGACCATACTGATCTGTGTCCTAAACCTCTAAAGAAACAGACGTGGACCCTAAGCCTCCAAGATTTCCCTCTCCTTGGCCAAGATAAGCTTGAGAGACAAACTGTTCCATGTGCTGTGGGAGAGTAAAATGTTTCTTTTGGTCTCAGCTGGGGCTGGGAGAGGAAAAGGAAAAGCTTTGTCCCAACTTCAGATCTTGTAATTATTTTGGCTTCAGCAGCTCAGTAATACCCACCCTTGCTGCCCATATATCTAGGACAGGGTATTTTCTGCATTGTCTGAGTCCTCTTGCCCCAGCTCCCTGTTTCAGTTACGGCCAGTCTCCAGCACTCTGACAGAAGGCACTGCCTTTGCTCCCAAAAACACACTGAGTCAGTAGCTCATCATGGAAAAATCTCTCTCTGATTTCTGTGTTCAGCTATCTTGAGTGTGAGGCTGGACTACAACTACACTTTTCACGCAGATACAAACATTTAAAATAACCTGAGCGAAATAAAGGCACTTTTGTTCAACTTGTGGCCCCAGATAGAAGGGGATGAAGAGATATGTTCCTGAGTCTTACAGACACCTGTATATAATACACTGAATAAACAAAGAGGTTTTCAGCTATAAGCTTTTGATTCTTTTTTTTTCTATAACATTTGCTGATGTCCGTGTAGGCATGTTCATACTGCTTTTTATCTTCAGGCATTTTGGACTGCAAATGCCTGGCACAGAATGCCTTTATGTATGCACCTGGCAGACATCTGCACCCCCAAAACGACTTCTGGCAACTCCAAGGACTTATTCAACAGTAACATACTGATCTTGTACATAAATGACTGCAGCTGACCTCTGACCATAGATCTAGAGTACTCATTTTGTGCACCAAGCAACGGAGAAATCTTCAAGGTAGCAGAGACCTAGCTTGCAGGTAGCACAGCAGCAGGTTTATCATTCTTATGGGTTGGGTCCACAAGCAATCTTTTCTCAGAACCAAATCTTCAGGTAATAAACCATGTTTCCTAAATGTGATTACACCACTTCTGAACTAAAGATTACGGTTGCCTGGTATAGATAAGAACATTGGCCAGTTAACTCAGCAAATCAGCTAAAAAAATCCAAAGACATTCTCATAATTTACAGAAGCCATCTGTGCACTTTCTTCTCTCTGCTCACTGTTCCCTCCTTCCCAAACATCCATGGCCCAGCCAGTCCCATCAGTTGTTAATCTTCCCTGCTTCCCACATTGCACTGCCAGGAGTGCAAGTTCATTAGCACTTAAGCTGTCTCTGTGTGGATTATGCCCAGAGGCAGCCAGGAATTTGGACAAGACCTATAAAACTGGCAGTATATTCAGTATATGGCATATTCTTAGCTACATTATTTACATATTCTTCTGCTCTGACAAGAGCTCCCCAGAGCTCCTGCTTCTGGGCTGAGCACTGGTGAAGCAGTGTGGGTGCCCTCCCACAGGATACAGACATGCTCTTAAGCCTTGCTCCTGCTAAAGCCATCTGAAGCTTACTCTCTGCCTCAGCTGGTAGATAGCTGCACCCTTGGAGCAAACTTGCCAATGTGGAAAAGCTACTGTGACAAAATAATTTTGAAGGGCTTCTCTGCAAATGAAGAAATAGTTTCTGTGGTATTAAACAGACTTATCTTGCCCACGAACAACTTCATTTTCTCTTGCACTGACTTCATCTAAGCCCCTTGGTAATTGCATTTGCAAAATGGGTTAAGAACATGGATCAATCTGGCTGGCAAGTATTCAAGTCCTTGTAAGCATACCAAGAAAAACTCAGAGGTCACATCTTGTTAGTCTAATCATGGAGGTATATTCAAACTTCAAACATTAATCACCACCCGTAATTTAACAGGGATGTTAATCTACCATTTGGGATATAGTTGGTCATTTTAATCTGTAAAAAGGTGAGTATCCATATGAAGTAAATAAAAATATCCTGATGATTACTAAGTACCAACTTGACATGCAGGCTGAAAAATACTAGGAGGCCATTGTTTGGTTTCATATATCTGGGAGGAAGTGAAAGTTATTGCCAATGCTGCAGCATTGGTAATATTGATAACAGCAGCATTCCGTGAGAAGTCAAAAGGTAGTTCTGTTACATTAAAAGGTAGATACCATAATTGTTTTGAACTCAGAATGGGTTAAAAGAATATAAGGAGTCCATGGATCACTAAATCCAGTGTTTCATATAACCCATGCTCCATCATATAATCTCTTTTCCTTAACTGACCATCCTGTCTTGAATGAGGGTATTAACGCGTTTGCACCTGCTGGGTGGCTGTTGTGTAGTTGGCCATCAATATGTACAATTGTCAATGTAAATCTATTTATCGACAGTTTTTTGTTCCTGTTCCCATTTCTGTCATTTACCTTCTGGTGTACTTTCCGAGCACAGTCAGAGCTCCCTACAGACTTAATTTGGCTAGGCTCAAATGATCCTGTTTTCCAGTTTCCATTTTTAAGACAGACTCTCCATTCCTCTGCATGAGGTGAGAGCCCTTCCTTGTACCTGCACCTCTCTGAAGTCACCTTTCTGGAGCCCAGGGCTGAAGACAGGTAAGGTCTGTGGGACCTTGTGCAATGGCACAACCACTTCCCACGCTCCTTAGGGAATACTAACTCCATACACATCAGAGACTGAACTTTACTTTTCATGGCCGTGTTGCACTGGTGGCTTGTAGTTACCTGAGTACAAACAGGATATTTTCCCTTTGGTTTAGTTATAGAGCTCCACTTTTGTACAGACTTGTTTAAGACCTCTATACCAGGACCCAGTCTTCATAATTTTACAGTCATGTAAGTTAGATCCAAAGTCTCTGTTTTCCCCCCATTTTGCATATATTAAACCTTTTTTCTTCACCACAATTACAATGTGATAATTTCCATTTCTGTATCTTCATTTACATTTGCCATTTTTTGCCTTCCCGCTCAGCATCACTCTCCTCACTGAAAACAGAAATGAAAATTAATTGCACTTGCAGGCCACTCTCAGCAGGCTTTCACTCTTCTTTTTTGGTGCATATGGCTACAATCTTATTCTGATTTTCTTTGCAGGGTTTACCTCAGTCTGCTGTTCGGCAAGGCTCACCTTACCTCTGTACTGCCTGGCACCTGTTCTTTCTGAAGATCTGCTGTTTTGAAATTGGAAGCCTTATTTAGAAACCTTATTGGGTTTGTGTTTCACCCTTCCCTTCAATTTACTTGAAACCAGTGCAAGATCCCATTAACCAAAGTTATATCACATAGCAGAAACATCCTGAAAAAGAACTGGGAAAAGGGGATGTAGTTGACTGTGGTTGCTGTGTAAATGTTTCATGACGGCTCTTGTAAGCTTAAGTTTACAAGTTATCTCAGGCTAACACAGACACGTGTACAGTGCAAGCAGTAAACCTGACAAATTGGTGACTATCTTGGCAGATGGGCAGGGAATCTGAATTGCCTCCTGAGCCCTACATGTGCTTTTCAGCTCTGGCACAGGGTGTCTCTGTGGGTGGCATCTGCGGAGTGGCACTGAAAGGTTTCACCACCACCTGGATGTAACTCACCAGAGTACAGATGCGCTGTCTACCTGGATTTTCAGTCCCAGGAGCTACAAACCCAGAGGCACTGTGCTCCAAGGGGGTGCACACACCTCTCTGCACGCAGGGAGGTCTGCACAGTGGGAGGATGGCACCCACAATGCCTCTTCCACAGAAGCAAGGTTAGAAAATTTGACAAGTTTCAGGAACACAATTCACTTTAAAAAAAAATACTCTTCTTTGAAATTTGAACAATGGTCTGCCAAAGGCAAGTGTCTTTGATGCTTGATTCAAATGCTAACCAGCACTGAACACCACTGCAGTGCAGGAATGCACATTAACTTGGCGTTGGATGGCCCACTCTGCAGGGCAAGCAGCTAATAAAAGCTTGCTGCTTGTTATCCCCTTTATCTCCCTCGAGTGTGGTGTAGTGAAGCATAGCACTCTGATAGGTTGCCCAGATATGGTGCCTACAAATGTCCTAAGAAATAAACTCTCTTTCAGGACTTGGTTATAAGCACTTGAGATTAATTTAAAAAGAGAGTCTGTGGGAATGTCTCTCTTAGGCTGCTCTTCAGGGTACATTTCTTTTCCTTTACCACCTCTCTCCCCATCCTGATAATCACTGTGCAAAAGAGAGATGCAGTTTGTCACCCTGTGATGCTAGAAAATAATGAGTATCATCAGGAATTCTGCTTGTCTTCCATAAAAAACTCATAACTGAGAGCTATTTTATAAACCCCTGTCAGTTCTGTGCCCATATTTCTTATAAAACTACACCCATCAGCTATTATTTCTCCACTTGGACTCATAATTGCTTCTCTTCTCATTGCTGCAAACAGCTACCTCATCTCACATCACTCTTTGCATAAACCGAGGTTGACTGACATCTGGATAGTATCATCCACTGCTTTCCTGATTAGTTACCTACAGCAAGGGGTTTCATGTTCTTTCTTTAGTGGTACTGTCCTGGCTCTTTCTCCCAGAACAAAAACCCAACAACTTCCTTTTCTGGCTGCCATTGCAGATTAAACTTTCCTGCACAAAACCAGTAGATGTGCTTCTGTTTCCCAGAGTACAGAACTTACCTGCAAAAGGATCCTATTTCCATCATGATCTTCTGTCTGCCACCTGCCTTCACTGATGGGGCTGCAAGGGTTGGGCAAGAGAGGCACAAGCTGCCCCACATCTTTTACTCTGAACTCCAGGACCGCTGAATCTGTTGGCACTGGGACTTGGCCCTTTGGAAGTTTTTTTAAAGAAAACTGAATATCTATTTCCATGTTGGAATAGACAGGAAAAACACAGAAGTCTGCTTTTTTCTGACATACTGGTCTTTTCAGTATCAACTCGTACAATTTCAAAATATCAGCAAAGTTTTCACTCCTGCAGTATATAGTGAAGCGGATAATTTCCTTCCCGTAGTGCACTGGGCGAATGGCCCACAGAGGAGTCTCTGGAGCCAAAGTGTAAAAGTCCTGGCTGCATGGCATGTAAGGGAGGAACTTCCCATGCACTCGCTCTGTGTGGTGGTAATGCCAAGGTGGGTGCTGAAAGGTTTCATGGAGCTGCAAGATTGGTTCTTCTCTATATTCCTCCTGCAGAAACAGAATGATGGCAAGGGCTGGTTGAGAAACACCAGCCTTACTTGGCTTCCTGCGCTTCTTAGGCACTCGTCTTTCTGAGACTTGAAACAGCTGGAGGTCTGGATGGATCCAGGCTAGAAGCTTATTGATGGCTTGCTGAAGAGTCTTGGATTCACCTGGGTCTGTGATAATATGTACACTAACAAGGAATGGGTCTTGTACACCTTCCACTGAAAGTTCACCTGAGAGTATAGAAAGAAAAATATCCTTTAAGGTTTGTAACCAAGTTGTCAACATTTACGTGATCCTTGAAGGAGAAACAGTCTACTCAGTCACACTTGGCTTTTTTTTCATCTCTCTCAAGCTCACCTGTGGTAAACTAAAAATAAAGTACTGAGATAGAGCATCCAAGAACATAGTCAGAAGACAGAGAAATTTCATCAAGCATACCATAAGAGTTGCTGTTTCTACTGAGGTAGCATCCAAAAGACTACCCAATGTATGTTTCTGTTTCAGGAAAGAGCTGCACCATACAGCTGAGAGGTAAGAAAGACAAAAATACTGAGTGGGGGTGAAAAGGGACACTAATGATGCGCAGAATGATCAAGGTGGACAGTGTTCATCCCACCTTGTTTTCATTTATGCCAGTTGGCTCTGGGCATGGAAATCACACCACTGAACTCCACTCTATCACCTTGACATTGGAGTTTTCCACCCAGTTAAGAGTGTTCAGTGTCCTAGAGGCAAATGTTTTAATAAGTAAGGCAAAGTTTGTACGGAGAGGTAATATCTTTTATTAGACCAACTGATACAGTTGGGAAAAAACCCAGACAAGCCTTCAGGCACACAAGTCCTTCTTCAGGAAAATATATTACTTGTCCCTACAAAGCCTGCACTGTTTATATCTTCAGACCATCAAGACTATAATACTGCTGCTTCAACATTTTTATAAGATTAGGGAAGACTGGTAAAAGCAGGAAGCACAAAAAATTACATGTAGGGGGAAAAAAAGAAACCTCTAGTTAGCCTTGAGAATTTTTGCAGGGGCTTTAACTGTTGTTGTTCCTGAAAGCCTTTTGATAGCTCAGAAGACAAAGCAATGGCTGGTTGGAGGCCAAAGGAGAAATTGTTACTTCTGTTCTGATGGAGCTGCACACCAATGAAGATGCACGTTAATGGAGATCCAAGATAGTGAAATAAATTATCCAGGTAATCTGGATATTTTTGCAGAAATGGTTCCCCATGTGGCGTTCTGAAACTGCCTCCATGTCTGAGATCCCGAGCCTGGGCACAAAGCCTAAATGAGAGAAGCCTTAGAAAGGCTTCCCAAGCTTTTCACTGTGCAGACCACATTTAATAGGGGGATTGTCTCACAGGCTGTTTCCCCTCCTATTGGGAATCAGTACAAACCTCCCCTCCTCCCTCCTGGCATCAGAACAACATTCCTGTGATACTTCAGCAATTGCTTTAATGGAAAAGCAGTACTATACAAGTAGTGTATTTTAGTTGTCTTTCAATACCGAATAGCTGCAAGACCCACAGAAAAGCTAGATGCAACTACATAGCTTCCCAGAGATGACCGGTAAACATACAATCAGCCTCAAGTTAGAAGCTGCAGAAAGATATGGTATGCAGACCAAATAGCAAGTAAATAATAAAAAATACAATTACAGCAGAGTTCTCATATCTCATAAAAGGGTGATGTGGAGTGACTTTGTCAGATGGTTAATGGAAGAAAAAAGTTGAAGCAAAAAAAAAAATCTGTGTCAGTATATGGCAAGAGGCTTTGCTGTGGCAATTGTCACTGGTAGGTAATTCTTTGAGCTATCCCCTGTGGATGGTCACTGTGCAGGAAAAAGACAAAGGGGGTGTGAGGGGAGGCCCTCTCATGGTCCTTTATATGGGACAGTAGGACAGGAAGGAAAACAAATTGCAGAGGACAGTGATCTAATAACACCAGAAAGAAAGTAATTGCCATAGCTACACAGTCATTCATTTTCTAAGACTGGAACAGAAGATGTTCAGCACTTTTCTCCCTCCATTTCCTATGTTACACAAATGCTATCAAAGCCAGCAACAAGTCACAGCCTTGATACTTATGCAAATAAAAGACTGCA
>JAVSBS010028798.1:0-10947 GCA_033124195.1 Coracias cyanogaster | reverse complement strand
TCAACACCCTTCTAGCTCCCAGCACAAAAACACTGCAGCTGTGGGGAAAACCAGCTCAGCCAGACCCACTACACTGTTATAAATGTCTAGAAAGACTGTGACACTAAAGTATCCATCACCTTTGAAATCAAATAAATGCTTCACAGAATTTGCTCTTAAGTGCTTCCTTGGCATCAGCTCACAATACAGACTCAATTATTTCTCATGCCCCAGCTCTAATGACATTCATCACTGCAAACTCTTTTGGCCGGGGCACACTGTGTCTACAGATTTTGTTCTCATGTTGCCTTGCATCCTTGTGAGCTTCAGTATTGATGAATTTACAACACGTGGCTCATATTTTTCTCATAAACATCCAGTCAGTTTAATTTTCTAGACACAGATCCAAGAAGTGAGGGAATGGGGGCTTTATTGTGTCAAAGTGAAGTCCATCATAACACTGCGTTGATGTTAATAAAGATTAGCAATCAGAAAAAAGAAGATATGAGAATCCATGTAAAAAAAAATCTCAAAGGTATACTCACTGCTGGTAGAGGACATACGGCTGTACTCAGACCTGCAAGACAAAGATTTTAGTTAGGCCATATTAAATCATAGCATCATTCAGGTTGGAAAAGACCTTTAAAATCATCAAGCCCAACCATTAATCTAGCACAGTCAAATCTAAATGAGATAATGGAAGATGTACCAAATCTAACTCACACTGCATATTAAAACACCCATTTAGCATTATTTTTGTGGTAAGGCAATAACCAGAACAGGTTTTGAACACAGCCTCAGAAAAACTGGCATCTTACATGAATTTTGAAAACACCTACGGAGAGTGAGTAAAGCAACTAGAGTTTCATCTAGGGGCTATTCATGCTACCTACATTTAGGCGTAAAAATTAACATTCAGAAGGCTCTCTGTAAGGAAAAAATAGTCTGCTTCACACACAGGTTAGGAAGTAGATGTCTACTAGATTTTGACTCTGCTCCTCATCTTTCTCACCTTATGTCTTCTAAATGCTGCTTTGCAGATTTTAATTTTGTTTTTAAAGAACTCTATTCAAAGAGCAGAATTTTTATTGTTCTTTGGCCACAACTGGCAGGAAAGACACTAAGTGAGTACTGAAATATAAACATTTAGATGACAAAGCTTTTTGCTCTAGGAAACCCCTTTCCTCTTCAAGACAACCCTCAGTAAAACCATACACCCATTGGTTCTGCTTCAGTTCATATTGGATTACCTGTGAGAAAGTCAGTGCAGTTAAGTATTTTGAGCAACAGTGCAATTATTTTTGCAGTTGCATGTAACCACAAACTCCCAAAAACCCCATTCTGGGCTGATGAAAACACATCCCATTTTTGCCCTGAAGATTCAGAAATACTAAGGTATTCCCAAATATTCCCATCATTGAATATGGAAAAAAAATATATATACTTCTGAGGCCCTACCTACGACTTCCGAGTGTCTGGAGTTCAAAGTCACACAGCCTCCACTATCCCACTCACTGGGTCCCCAAAACAGACCCTACTCACCAGAGCTCTCTGCCACAGTTAACATCTCATATGTATGCCCTGCAGTGCCCTGAACATAGCAGGCACACTGTTCAGGGAGCCCTAACACAGTTCTTGGATCCAAAGCTAAATGCTTGTTCTATATAAATAATTGCAATATGTTTGCAATATTGCTTTGGATTTAAAAAGCATGTGAGCCTTGACTGCTAAGATATTTGTCTGGAAACAGATACATCCAAGCATATTCATAGAATCATAGAACGTGTTCAGTTGGAAGAGACCTTAGGATACTTTCATAGTCTAGGCTCTCGGGCACCCAAGGGAATAAAGGACAGCAACTCCATCTAACTACAGTGGCCAATTTCAATTTTAATATCGACATACCTCTGCAGAAGAAACAAAGCAATTACGACCACCCCTGTAGTTCACAGCCCCATGTTTAGCACTCACTATTTTGCAGATGAGATTATAAGACTTCTAGTTTAGGTGAGAAAGACCATGAGGAACTACCCCCAGCTCTTCTTGCCAATCCTGCTGGACTGGTGAAAGTTGACACAATTGGAATTGTTCAAAATGAAAAAAAAATCCACCAATACCATCAAGTACCATGAGGTTATCCCAGCTTTTAAAAAAGGTCTGTGCAATGCTGGAGAGTGAGTTGCTGATGGGGACCTGTAGCTTTTTCTTCTTCTCTCTCCTTTACTCAATCCTGCACCTCTAGCCACATTGATAACGCCAAGGAGCAAGGAAGTATCTTTGTCACGGATGGCAGAGACTACATGATTCAACCCCTCTTACATCACCCCATATATACCTGTACATAGCACCTCCTCTATGAATAAAATGCTGCCCCTCAACCAACCTCCCCCAGGACCCTTGTGTAGCTAGGAAAGGCAGAGGCACTAACAATGTGAGCAGAGACCTCCTTCTTCCTACTGCCGGGTCAGGTACATACCATCTGTCCAGCTCTGGGCAGGGACCAAGGAGAAGCAATCCAAGGGGCTGGTTAAGGAGTGCTGTGTGGGCTATAAAGCTGCGGGGTATTTTCAGCAGCAAGTCATGTCTGTATCATTTGGCACCGTGTATATTTGGAAGGCTGTGGAGACTGTGTAACATGTCACTCTTCACAAGCCCAGAGGGAAGCAATACACATCCAGTGGCCTCCAAGCATCCCAAGCAAGGATTCATTTAGTCTGCAGTTCTGTTTGAAAACAGCCTGGGGCTGTCCTTCAGTGGATCTGTATTCAGCAGATGGCGGCTAACTCAATACGGATCTATACTGCTTGTATTTCGGATCGAAGAGAGACAACATTCTGCTTTTTGCTTACTGCACGTAGAAGCAGCTTTCTATTACTTCACACGATCATTTTATTACCCCAAAGTGCTGCAGGCATATTACAGGACATTGAGAACTAATGAGTCCTGAACTGAGGAAGTGGCAGTCTACATACAGGCAGGACATGAAAAATGAGACAAGAGGAAAAAAAAAAACAGATCAGGGGTGAGAAAGGAAGAGACAGCAGTGTGCTTGGAGACTAATTGCACAGACACACTTTAATAGCTTTTAGAATTATATTGGGGATTTTTTGTAATTCTAATATGGTTCAAGCTAATATTTAATTCATGTTTGTTGCATAACTGACATACATGGAATTTTAAAAAAGGGTAATTAAGCTCAAAGGCTTATGTCAGCCTCAGATGCCAAAATGAGAATTGCACCATCCATAAGCTCCCTCTATAGTCAATAAAAAGAGAGGTCTGAAGTGTGTCTCTCCCTAGCTGTTGTCTAGAGATGAAGCCTACAGAAACCGCAGTCCTAATGCATCCCAAACGGGATGAAGATGAGTCTCTCTATGTACTCTTGGGGCCAATCAGAATCACCTTCTGTCCTCCCCTTCAACTCCTTTCTTTCTTAGAATTTCTTTGTCTTGAATCTAGCCCTTAAGAACAAAAATAACAGTGTTAGTAAAATACTTAATATTTTCAAAACATTAGCACAAACCATTCAGATTCATGACATGCATTGGTAGGTGGCTTACAAAACACAGGTTTTCCCCCTTATAGTCAGGTATTTAGGATACTAGATTCTGAAGTTTCCCTAAGTCTTTTAAACTTTTTAGACTACTACACACAACAAACATTCCCTTTGACAAGATCATGCCTTAGAAAAAATAAGTACCAACATAAACATCTCCTGGGTTATGTAGACCCTCTAGATACCAAAAAACTTTTTTCCTTCCATTCTTTCCATCCTTGTTTTAAACATCCCAAGTATCAGCTTCCATCACTTCCCTGGGAAAAGGATTTTCCCATTAGGGTTACTCAAGAGTAAAGTACTCATGGGCTTTAATGGTGACTGACTGAGGCCGTACTGGGGCTCAGAGGCTCCAGGCCAATTAAATGGTCTTGCAGCAAGCTATTTCCTCTGATAGATATTACATTATAGATAAAAGGAAAGAGACATTCAGGATAGAAACTGAACAAATGGAGGACTGTTCCCTTTATAGGCACATAATGAGGAAAAAAAATGATCAAAAAGGGTACTGAAGCAGTGGGAGGTACTGAAAAGGAGGGCTCATCGCTCAGTCAAAAAACACACTAGGCTCCAAGGAATTCATGTTCAACGGTCAGCCCACCAGCAAAGAGGAGCTGTGAAGATGTCAAGAAACATTAAAACAGGAATGTAGAAGCTTGAGATAAATGTGGGACCTCGATTCCCATTAGCGCTGTTGAAGGATCAGGACTGTGTGTTACCAGAGAGCATAAGACCATCAGAAGCACAAATGACCTGAACAATCCTCTGAGATCAGTGTGCACTATTCATTGCTGATCAGTAATACAGAGCCTCAAAATACCTGAAAAATGGAAATAGTCCACTGAATAATTGTAAGTAGCTGCTAGCACAACTTGCAGTTACTGAGTACAGTATATAAAAACACTCTATACCTGTTTCTTTGGCTGAGAAGCATGGCTGTGTTACATCTCTGAATCACACAAGCAATTAACTACACCAGCGTCGCAATGTGCTTGGGTTACTCTGGCACGCTGATCGGCATGGCACAGCATCGCGTTAACACAGCTACAGCAGTGACATCCATGGTAATAAACAAATACGCTCAAGAGGACTGTCTGGGACCGAGGCCAACTGCCATGAAACAGCCTGCACCTGTACCATTAAAACCTCTTCCCTTCCAAAACAGACTGGCAAGTGGTCTGCTGGGAATGGTCCCTAGGCCATGGCAAACATGGTAAAACAAGTCCCTGGCCCATGGTAAAACACACCCAAGTATCACATGGGTGAGAAGGAGATGGCCCCATTCAAAATGATGCCATCAACCATTTTAAGTATTCAACAATATGGACAACTCTGTCCTAGTGCTCAGGGACACCCCCACATGCTGTTTAATGCACTGGCATAGCTGTAACCAGGGTTTCTGAGCCAGGCAGCATCTCTGCAAGGCAGTCTGCTCTGTAAAACAAACACACATCTCTCAAGTTATTCTAACACAACACTACACCATGATATGTCCAAAGGCTCCATTTCCAGGACTTCTTATTCCCTCCCCCCAATAAAATCGTGGAATGTTTACTAGCTCTTCTGCTGTTTGCATCCTTTGCTCTCCTAGGACTGATGGAACAGTACCTGCTGGCTTCACCTTTCCCTTGCCTTCTCTACCTAGAGTCCTTTCAAATTTCACTGTTTCATATTAAGACCTGTATTTAACAGCTTCTTTGCCTTCCCTCCCCCAGAAAGTGCTCCACAGGGCACATGGGAGGATTTTATAGCAGTGAAAGCACAATGTGTGAGTCCGAAGACTTAGCTTTGTAGCTCTGTCTTGGGCTTCTTCTCATCAAATCTTGAGGGTCAGGTTACAATATGCTTCACTAGTATCAGTCCAACACAAATTCATTACCTTCATTGTACTTCTATTTATATAGTCAAGATGACTGCAATGGAATAACTCAGAGCCACTTGTCTCAAGATGCCTTGCTCTGGATTTCTAGTAGAGTAAAGAAGTCAGGTGATGGATTCCCATTACTCAGCTCTAACTACTACACTCAGGAGCTTATTGTCAATGGTAGTATTTGAGGCCCCACATGAGAGACATCATCATCATCTAAGGATGAAAAGTTGCTTGTAATCTTCCAAAAAGCATCTGATGGGGCAGGACCACACTGTGCTTTAGTGAGCACACCTGTATGGGCACCCTGCTCAGACTCATTGACAGACCACTCCCTAGGAGAACACATCAGGAGTCAGATGGCACGTACCTACCCAGCCAAAGCCAGGGGGTGAGTCACCCTCCCGAGGTCCTGATGCTCTTAACAAACCACAGAAGAAGCCTAATTTATATCAAACATCTAACCATCAGACAGCTACAGTTAGCTGAGGTGAATCTCACTGCCTGCCGGGACCTAGCCATCACAGGTGTCAGCATAGACCTTCTGGCCACCAGAATATGAATCAAAGTCTCTTTCAACCTCGTTTTCAGTGCCTAGCCCCAGTGTCATGCACTAGCAGGTCTTCTTGCTCTGACGCTCAACTAAACATCTTTGCTTCACCGAGAAAATGTGGTTAGAAGTAGAGCCCCAACCCTGATTTGTGACAAATATCTCAACTTTATGGTATTTGAATTTCAAACCACACATCTGGAGTTATGGAGATATAGGAAGTGAAAGCCTCAGAAAAAAAAAAGGAAAGAAAAAAAAAGAAACCCCAAGGTAAAACCAGGCCTCAAATAGGTTTCAGCAGCACTGATTTGTGTTCCTGGGAGTTTCTCACAGATGGATGAAATATGTGACAAGAGACTGACATGTCATATTGAAGGACTACCGTAAGGATGACAAAGCCATGAGTACTGAATCTCTTTCAGCTGGAAACATGTGACATGAAAGCAACCTCTCACCCCAATAAAGCATTAAACTATTCATTTGATAATTTAAGTAACCCATTCCAACAGCAGACATACATGATTTACAATATTTTTAATACTTCTCCCTTATAGTGGGGTATGCTCTTTCTTATAGGCCCCCTTGTCTCCTGTTAACCATTCTATTTTCTGCTTTAGAGTTTTACACATTTTACGGAACTGAAACAAATAAAGAAAGGATTTTTTTAATCTGCTTAACAGATAAGTTAACAGAGGCTCAAATAATTCGTGATTTGGCCAGGACCACACACGCAGCTAGGAAGAGCCACAAGGAAAACCAACAAACAAGTATAGCACAGTCAGAAAATTAACATGATCTCTGCAAAATTAATTAGAGTGATAGAACCACAGCAGAAAATGCAGAGGAGGGAACAAGCCCCCTGAATAATAACTGAAATCAAACAGTAATGGATTTTGCTAAATATATGTTAAAAAAAACTGCTGCATGGTACAATGTCCTAAGATTAAAACATCTGTTGTTTCTGTTTTGCAAGGGACTTCTCTATGTATCACTTAACTGTTCCTTCACAGTTGCCTGCTGCCAAAGAAACAGTGCAATTTTCCTTCTTCCTTCAATTTGTCAAATACTTAGCAATTAACTACTAATTAATCAAGTTTGCATTATCAATATTTAGTTTTTAAACTTATTATACAGAAAAAAAATCACTGTACTTCAATAATGTGTCCCCAATTTCTCTAAAAAAAACCAAAAAAAATTATTTGAAATGCAAGTGTAAATGTTGCAAATGCAAACAATTTTTAAAAGTAACTTCTCAAAACTTTAAATGACTTCTAAATGAGCAAGGGAAAAACAAGGATTCAGGTAAACTTTGATAATGTTTGTAAGCTAATGATTAAAGTGTCATCCCTTTGAGACATGGGCTCTTACAGCTATCTAAGGGAACAAGTGAAGTTCTGTTGGGAATTGTCACATATATTGAAATTGCCATTTATTAATGCCAGCGATCTCACTGAAGTGTTATGCTCAGTTAAGGCATATACACTTGATAAATAGGAGAGAGCATTCCTATAGAATTAACCCTGGAACATAGCTAACATGACAAAATAAAAGTTTAGAAATAAAAAATTTAAGACTTTAGGTCCAAGAAACTACCTCTTTTCCACATTCACTATGTGTCACTCCGAATATCAGTCCTGAATACAATGACTTCAGCTTTGCCCTTGATGTGAGTGGTAGGAAGAATCTGTCTCATTACTTCAAAATTACATGTCTAACAACTTCCAAAATTGCCTTAGTTTGTGGTCTTGGGTGTTTTAGCCCCCAAAACCTTTGCTCTTTTATTCAGAGTAAGGATAGTGAAATAATAGCATTTGTGTGGCTTATAAAATCAACAACGTTTTAAAATGAACATTTCTACAACTCATTTCAAGTGAGTATTAAATTTTCTTTTTTTTTTTCTTTACAATTTATCTACAGTTTTTTAAACATAGGTATTTCTCCTCCCTTCAATTTCTTTCTTCCACTGCTTTTTCCTTCTAACCAAAGACTAAAGAGACTGTTTTCTTCTTCCTAAAATGACAGGTTTTATAGTACAAATCCACTACTAAAATTATGACCAGGGAAAGCTCTCTGTCTCCCACACTTCTGGGCTAAAAGATTTCAGTAGCAGATGAAATAAAGTTTTTACTAAAAAGCCCAAAACTACATTTCCTGAGAAGATACAGTTTGTGAAGGCAAAGTCTCTCAAACCAAGGATGGTCAAACTCTTTCAAATCTCATTAATAAATAGCCAATATAAACTAATTGGCTTATAAGTTCTACTCCCTTTATTTAGGTACTTGTCAACACCAGCTCAATCCATTCTTATCGGATTCAGGAACTCAAAATACACTATTTTTGTTCAGCAGCCTCTTTGCCAACCCTATTCACTGAGGCAAACGCAGTAAGAGGAACGTATTTTCCAATGGATTCGGAGAATGAAGGCTTCAAACTGATCTTGCCTGTAGCACAGAGTTTTGCCTCCTCTTGTAGCTGGAAGCCTCAGAAAATCTTAAGGAACATATGCACTGTAGAGTACCTGATGTATTTGATTGGTTAGCTGCTATAAGCAGCTTCAGCTGTATAGGCTCTGTGTAAGAGCTCACACATCATTACATACGATCATCAACATGACAAGGGCTCGCAGCGCTTGGATTTACTACAGTCACTATCCACTATTGTTCCTTCAGCAACAGAAAGGGACCACTTGATGCAAAGCTGTTACTAAATTACTCTGACAGTTGTCTCTCCTTATACATACATACAGAATGATGGCTGTACTTCAAAATAGTTAATTAATTATTTTTAAAAAAACCTGTTGAGTCATTGGAGGTAAAGGAAAACAGCTCAATTTAGCAATAGCTATGATAGGACTGAGACAAAGCAAAAAGTAGATCTTCTGGAGAGAGGGAAAAGCAAGCGCTGTGAACAGTTGGTTTGGTGAGAAAGCTGAAATATAAACATTGTGAAACAGACATACACAACCTATTTATCAGACTAAAATAGCTGCTAAACAGAACTAAAAATAATAATCGAAATGTACGAGACCCACTGCTTTTCAAAATAAACTCCAGTGCAAAGCACTGCAGTTATTACTTGCCATATGTCATTGTTCAAATTCCTCAGACAGACTCTTCCGCTAACCTACGCTTTCCAGTGTCAAGCCTGGGACAGAGATGCTTGATAAAATCATCAGCTTTAGCACCTCAGCAGCACCAGACAGGAGCAGCTGTCACACTGGTCACGGAGGTCTACAGACTAATGTCACTAGATGGCTCAAATCCTTTCAAGTGTCCCTCCCAAGCAAACCCACGTTTTTATCTTCCAGACAAACACAGCAAATTCAAAGTGACTTGGCCCACCAAGGACTTTTTGAGCTTTGAACGAGTCATGAACTTAGCAGTTATTTTGTCTTCCTTTTACCCATGTTCCCAAAGATGAATTAAAACTCAGTTGTCCCGGTATTTGGACAGGAGGCCTGGATTTTTTCCTTTAAGCTCATGTTGCATAAAGTATTTTAAAACTTTCACTGTTAGGTGTGCCCACAATAAAAGTTGATGGAAAAAGTCCTTTGCTTCTCAGACCACAAAAGAGATTTTAAAAATTATTTGAATTAATAGCTAGAGGTATGGAAAAGATTACCATGTTCCATTTCCACCTATTTTTTTTTAAATTTGTAATACTGCTACTTCAGTTTTGCTGCCATGCACCTGACACCACTTTGCAAAGAATTACAGTTTTGCAACAATCAGACTAGATACCAAAGGAGATACACCAGACAAGGAGCTGGGAGAAAAACAATTGGGAAAGCAAGGAGATTGAAGATCTGGGAGAGAACAATGTTAACAGGAGTGGGCAACCTCCTTTTGCCCTTCTGGAGCCAGAGAGTGAGCAAAGGCTCCCTGTCATTCCTGGCAAGATGACACACCAGTAGTATGTAGGACAGGCTGCAAAGCCCTTCCTTCTCTCTCCCATAGATACGGTCTGAAGGTGGGAGCTGAATGAGGGACCCCACAGATCACTTTTGCAGCTCCATGATTTTAGGAGAAGTCATCCACCTAATGAACATAGCACACCTCCAGCAGCAGGGTCACAAAGTCAGAAAAGTCATTCTCCTTGACCCTATATGACACTTACAGCAAAGTTTACAGCACCTCATAGCTCGGTATGATGAGTACCGTGACAACAGCAACTTCCTAGAAATCTAACCTGCTTTTTGGGTGGCTTTCTCATGGTCCCTCTAAGGTGTCAGGTCCGTCTACCTGATGTCATGTGGGCATCACTATCACAAGGACAGCACAGGCAGCTGGGCATGCTTCCAGACGAGCCTCAACACAAGTTATCCTGGGCTACAGGGTTGGTGCGGCACCAAGCCCTGACCAGGGTGTCTGCAGCCCATAAAGCTGGGTTGTTGTTGTCACGATAACATGTCGTGTTGTCACGATAACATAAAGCGCAGCACTGGGCCTCACCGCTGAGGCAGCACAACGTGTTTCGGAGCTCAAACTTCACGGCCACGATCTCTAAGGACCTTCCTCCCCGTGTGTAGAAGGTGGATGATGGGGAGCTTCCCCCCGCCCGGCCGAAGGGGAAGGTCAGCGCCCGGGGCTTTCCAAGCAGGGGGGGCCTTGCGGCAGGAGCACTCCCCGCCTCCCCCGGGAATCGCACAGGACCCCCATCCCCGGGGTGCTGCTGCCCGGGGTGCAGCCCCGACTGTCCGGGGAGGGGGGTCTGCCCAGGACACGAACCAGCCCCAGCCCCAGCCCCAGCCTCGCTGCTGCCGGGACGCGCTCCGCCGGCAACAAGTGCATCCCTCCGGCCCGGGAGGGAGCTCCCCGGCCCGGCCCGGCCCGGGGAGGAAGGTGCGAGCCCCTCGCCCGTCCGTCGCCACTCACCCGCCCGTCTCGGCTCCCGAGTCCACGCAGTCGTCCTCACCGCCGGGCTGCTTCTCCATGGCGGCGGCGGCAGCTCCGCGCCCGCCCTGCCGCGGGGGAGCGGCGGCTCCCGCCTCCCGCC